>MDKI01277546.1:0-137297 GCA_005239505.1 Nicotiana paniculata | reverse complement strand
TAAAGCACATAAAATGCGAGGTATATAATGCTTAAAATCACGAATTCTAGCCACACATCAGGGCTCATCAGAACCAGGATCAAAGAAATAACCTACTATGTCATGGAAAAATGTCACGAATGCGAAAGCATGACTACCTCCATGTTTTTTGCCTCTATGATGACTTTCGTCCACCATGTGAAGAGTGATTTGGACCGACTTCAGAGAGACATTGCACACAGGCCTGCAGAAAGACCAGCCAATGCAATACAGGTCCCGAGAGGACCAACAGAAGCCCTCCTTTACTTTTGATGTTTTAGTTTTCGAGTCTATATTTTATTGCTTTCTAGAAGTTTAAGTTGTTTTGTTGTTTGTTTGGAGTCTGTACTGTTTCATTTTATGGTTGTCAGTACTTTAAATTACTTGTAATGAAAAACAAAAAGAGTTATATTTAGTAATGAAATGAAAATTGCACTTTATTACTCTATATCTATTCCTTGAACTACGTGATGGTCTGATTCATGCGGCGCCATGATACGTAGGCAATCCACATAGGATTCGATCATAACCCTAAAAGAAAATAATCAAGAAATAAAAGAGTGAAACATTAAAGCCGGGATGAAACACACAGCTATCGCAAAACATCTTAGAAAATGTTTGGCTGTTTAGGTGCATCACATCCCCCAACGTGTGATTCCCTATATGTGAATATATCAAACTAACCCGTTTGCTATCTATCATGAGCTCAAGATCTTATTTTTAAGGTGGTTGGTTTTACGGTGGTATTCTGACGCCACACCATTATTTCACAAGATCAAAAGGGAGCGTTGTAATGACCTATGAAAGTCATTTGGCTATTCTCGAACCCGAGGATAGCTTCGCATCAGTTATCCCACAATCAGAATCAGCCACTGCTGAGCAAAACCGCAGACTGAGATGCCGCATGTTGGAGATGTGGGATGCTTGGTCTAATGGCAGGGAGCCACCTAGTTCTATCCCCGGCTTTCCCGAGTTGATCCTGTGGACAGGAGGAACTACTAATGTTCCAATTTCAGCACCCAATCCGTTCATACCATTCGGATTTCCCACTATGACAACAAATTTTACCGGAATGCCTTCTAAGGTTCGCCCCCAGGCACCAACTTCGGGAATGACATTTGTTGTGTTCACTGCACCACCAACTATCGGTATGGCGCAACCTACATTTCCTCAGCAAAGCATTGAGCCGTCGACCTTCACTTTTCAAGCTCCCCAGTTCCAACTGGATACTTCCCGGATCACCCCGAACTCTTATCTTCAGCATCTGCAGTCTAAATCTCCTATGAAGCAGGAAAGAATCTTGAGAAATCCCGAACAAGAGGAGATTACACGAAAAATGAAAAGTCTCGAGCAAAGCTTGAAAAATATACAAGGCCTGAGTGGCCAAAAAAGTGTGTCTTGCCTGCGAGTTTTAAGACAACAAAGTTTGAAAATTATGACGGGCACGTAGACCCGATCGCCCACTTGAAATGATACTGCAATCAGTTGAAAGGAGCAGGGGGGAAAAGAAGAGTTATTAATGGCCTACTTTGGGGAGAGCCTTGGTGGAATTGCCTCTGAATGGTACATAGATCAAGACATTTCCCGTTGGCACATATGGGATGATCTAGCCCGGGATTTCGTGAGACAGTTCCAATACAATGTGGACATAGCTCCATACAGAAATTCTATATCCAACCTTAAAAAGAAAGTCTCCGAAAGCTTCCGAGAATATGCCATCAAATGGCGTGAACAGGCTTCCAGGGTAAAACCCCCTATGGATGAAACCGAAATGGTCAGTGTTTTCCTGCAGGTCCAAGAGGCTGATTATTTTTCAAATATGATGTCTGCCATAGGCAAACCATTCGCAGAGGCCATCAAAATTGGTGAAATGGTAGAAAATGGCTTGAAAACAGGCCGTATTTTGAGTGAATCAACTCTAAGAGACACCTCCCAAGCCATTCAGAGCGACTCGAGAGGCTTAGCAAGCAGGAAAAAGAAAGAAGAGGAAGCCATGATGGCTTCGAGCTTAAAAAGTCCTCGATGATTCCAGGATTATTCAGGCCCATCTCCCAGGGGCCCCACCATTATTATCCTCATCAAGACGTAGCCTATGCTATATCTCCTCATCCCTATGCAGTGATGAATGCTCAGCCGTACACCCGGCCACAACAACAATGTAATCATAACAGAGCTCCACTTCCTAGAAATAACCCTCCTCACCAAGCCCTATATAATCCACGTCCTCCTCAGAATAACTACATATACAATAACCGCCCTCGTTAACCACCCAGAAAAACTAAATTCACACACATCGGCGAGTCATATTCTAGCCTCTTTCCCAAATTGGTTCAAATGGGCCTGTTGCATCCTGTACGTCCAAACAAGAAGAATCAAGAATCTTCATCATACAGGCCGAGTACCAGGTATGCCTATCATTCTGGGGCAGAAGGGCATGACACCGAGGAATGCTGGACTCTCAAAAGAGCAGTTGAAACCCTAATTAAACAAAAGAATGTAGTGTTGAGGGATGAGGAAGTCCCCAATGTAACCAATAACCTATTACCAACCCACAACAAAGGGCCTGTCATCGGGATGATTTGTGAAGATAAGGAGTTTGACCCTGCTTTGAAAGCCATTATTGCCATTGCTGATACAAAAAAGAAACCTAAGACAGCGGCAAAACCGGTCGGGGATGAAAAGAAAACAAAGCCTACCACCCAGAATGAAGAAAAGGCTAAGGAAGTAGAGAGAGAGGTACCACCAACCAAAGAAGCCGTCCTCTACGTCCCAAGAGCTCCCAAAAACAGGAAGCTCATGTTGAGCCCTCCAAAGAGGTTGGAGCTAAGATCAAATTTTCCAAGAATGTATGTACCAAAGGGGATGTATGTGGAAAAAGGGCCAGTCATCTCACCAAAAGTAGATGAGCCTTTGATCATCAGTCGCAGGCCACAAATTCCAATAAAAGATACTACTTCCATCCCTTGGAACTATAATCAGACGGTGGTCACCTATAAAGGGAAGGAAGTCAGAGAGGAAGTGAATGAAACAATCCCATCTGGGAAGTATCATGACCCAGAAGAGTTGAACAAAATGAAACATAAATGTCTCCCCCTCAAGTAGCCTGTTACTACCGAAGAAGCCAAGAAATTCTTCCAAAAAATGAAAACATCGGAGTATGGTGTGATTGATGAACTCAGAAAGGTTCCTACCTAGGTTTCACTCTTCTCTCTTTTGTTGAGCTCAAGCGAGCACCAAAAGGTACTTCTAAAGATGCTAAATGAGGCGTATGTGTCAATCGAGACTATGGTTGAACAGCTGGAAAGAATGGCAGAGCGGTTCTTCGAAGTCAACAGAATCTCTTTTAGCTGAAATGTCTTACCTCCCGAAGGAGATGCCCATAACAAGGCTTTGCACTTAACAGTCAAGTGTGAGGGGTATTATGTGAAAAGGGTCATGCTGGACGGCGGATCCGGGGTAGATATTTGCCCTCTGTCAACATTGCAAAGAACGGAAATTGGGACTGAAAGGATCAGGACGAATAATGTTTGTGTCCGGGATTTCGACGGCGTCAAAAGGATACATAGGAGAAATTGATTTAATCCTAACCATTGGTCCTATGGATTCCGAAATAACGTTCCAAGTTCTGGACATGAACACTTCCTATAACTTTTTACTAGGAAGATCCTGGATCCATTCTGCGGGAGTCGTACCCTCTACCCTCCATCAAATGGTCAAGTTCGAATATGAGAACCAAGAGATAGTTGTACATAGAGAAGATAAACAGTCAATCTACAGGGACCCATTAGTCCCCTGTCTTGAGGCAAGAGAGGGAAGTGAACACATTGTTTACCAGGCTTTTGAAATCGTGCTTGCTGACCAGTGCGAGGAAGGAACTCCATTCCCTCAACCTTGTTTGTCGAGCGCATCAGTCATGGTCTCCGACAAAATGATCAAACATGGATACAAGCCCGGGAAAGGGCTTGGGGCATCTTTATAGGGCATCACAGAACCCATTACTTTGCCTGGCAACAAGAAATTCTTTGGCATAGGTTTTCAAGCTACCGATGCCGACAAAAAATGGGCTGATAAACGCAAGAAAGATGGGTGGGTTTTGCCTCAGCCAATTTCGCACCTCGCCAAATCATTTGTTAAGCCAAAGTACATAGAAGAGGAAAAAGAGCCTTCACGGCTGAGGAAATTGAGGATATCTGTGAAGCAATGAGGCAAATGCTCTATGAAGTCCATATGGTTCAACCAGGTGAAGGCTCGAGCACCGCTGAGGTGCAATACATGGGACTAAATACCAAATTGCAAAATTGGAAAGCTACTCCCTTCCCAGTCAGGCGGGAATCTCGGAAGTTCATGTTTTGCCATCCTTGTTACACTCCGAGTTATTTCAGGGTGTAACTCGAGTGTTTTTAATTTTATTGTCTTTTAAATTCTGATGTAAAACCCTGCTATCTTCAAATTCAATGAAATGAAATCAATATTTCATCGTCTATGGATATTCTTGTGTTATCCTTTCTGATTTTGTTATTTTTCTTATTTTCAGTCCTAATAATGCGGCTTTAAATAACATGACATGCTTGAGGACTTCATGCCTAGATCCTAAAACGCATCTAATTGTGAAATAATGAATCAAGAGCTCGAATATGATGAAGATGAGGCTTTTAGAAATATAAATCGAGAATCGGAACAATTTGAGAACAAGCCTAAGCCGAACCTAAATGAAACCGAGCCAATCAACTTGGGCAATTCAGAAGAGGTCAAGGAGACCATGATAAGCATTCACACAAAAGGAAGAACTAGAGATGCATTGATCCAACTCTTGTTCGAATTTAAAGATGTGTTTGCATGGTCTTACGATGATATGCCAGGACTAAGTGTCGATTTAGTGGTACACAAGTTGCCAACTCATCCCGATTATCCGCCTGTCCAACAAAAGCAAAGAAAATTCAAAACAGACATCAACGACAAAACTAAAGAAGAGGTTACCAAACAATTAAAAGCGTGTAATCCGAGTAGTCAGATACATTACATGGCTAGTGAACGTAGTCGCAATACCAAAAAAGGACGGGAAGATCCGAATATGTGTTGATTACAGGGATTTGAACAAAGCAAGTCCCAAGGACAACTTCCTGTTACCAAACATCCACATCCTTGTCGACAATTGTGCCAAACATGAGGTACAGTCTTTTGTGGATTGTTATGTTGGGTATCATCAAGTCCTGATGGATGAAGAAGATGCTGAAAAGACAGCTTTCACCACACCATGGGGAACCTATTTTTACAGGGTCATGCCATTCAGTTTGAAAAACGTCGGAGCAACTTACATGAGAGCTATGACTGCCATCTTCCACGACATGATGCACCAAGAAATCGAGGTATATGTTGATGATGTAATTATTAAGTCAAGGACCCAAGAAGGCCATGTCCAAGATTTGAGAAAATTCTTTGAGCGACTGCGCAATATGACTGGAAATTGAACCCATTTAAATGTGCATTTGGGGTCCCATATGGGAAGCTCTTGGGGGTTATAGTCAGCCGAAGGGGCATTGAATTAGATCCAACAAAGATAAAATCTATCTGATATCTGCCACCTCCGAAAACCAAGAAAGAAGTCATGAGCTTACTAGGAAGATTAAACCACATCAGCCGGTTCATTGCACAACTTACAACCACCTCTGAGCCCATATTTAAGCTGCTAAAGAAAGATACAGTGATTAAATTGACAGAGGAATTCTAAGAAGCTTTTGACAAAATCAAAGAATATTTGTCAAATCCGCCAGTGTTGGTCCCACCCGAGCCCGGGAGACCTTTGTTCTTGTACCTGACCGTCTTGGAGAACTCTTTTGGCTGTGTCCTCGAGCAACATGATGCAACCGGGAAGAAAGAGCAAGCCATCTACTATCTGAGCAAGAAATTCACTAGGTATGAAGCAAAATACACTTTGCTGGAGAGAACTTGTTGTGCGCTAACTTGGGTCGCTCAAAAGCTCAGACATTATTTGTTGGCCTATACCACATATCTCATAACCAGGTTGGACCCGTACATATTTCAAAAACCGATGCCCACAGGAAGGCTAACAAAATGGAAAATCCTGCTCACAGAGTTCGACATTGTCTATGTCACTCGCACAGCCATCAAAGCCCAAGCCTTGGCCGATCATCATGCTGAAAACCCGGTTGATGATGAATACCAACCTTTAAATAATTATTTCCCGAATGAGGAAGAAAATTCAGTTAAAGTAATCCCAGAAGACACTAACACTTGGAAAATGTTCTTTGATGGAGCAGTAAATGCAAAAGGTGTTGGGATTGGGGAAATCTTGATTTCGCCCACGGGACAACACTATCCAGCCACCACCCATCTTCGGTTCTTCTGAACAAACAATACTGCTGAATATGAATCTTGCATAATGGGCATAAACATGGCAATTGATATGGATGTAGAAGAATTGTTAATTATGGGGGACTCTGACCTGATCATTAAACAAGCACACCGTGAATGGGAAACTCGAGATATCAAGCTTCTTCCATATAGACAACATGTGGAAGATCTCAGCAAGCGATTCAAATCCGTTGAATTCAAGTATATTCCTCGATTCCACAATGAGTTAGTTGATGCATTAGCTACCTTATCTACAATGTTGCCATATCCGGGCAATTTCCATATTGACCCGTTGGAGATTCAAATCCGAGAAAAGCATGGTTATTGTAACACGGTTGGAGTAGCACCTGATGTCCAACCATGGGATCATGTTATTAAAAGGTTCTTGAAAACAAAAGAGTACCCGGAGCAGGCCAGTGGAGACCAAGACAGAACCATTAGAATGCTCGCCAACAGTTTCTTCTTAAGCGGAGAAGTGTTGTATAAAAGAACTCCAGATTTGAACCTGTTAAGGTGTGTGGACGCCAAAGAAGCTAAAAAGGTTATGACGAAGTGCATTCAGGAGTATTTGGTCCCCATATGAATGGATAAGTCCTTGCAAAGAAAATCCTGCGGGTAGGATATTACTGGATGACCATGGAAAAGGATTGTTTCAGTTTTGTTCGGAAATGCCATCAGTGTCAGATACACGGCGACTTGATTCATGCACCACCCTCATAGTTGCATCCTATGTTAGCACCTTGGTCGTTCGTTAATTGGGGAATGGATGTCATTGGGCCAATCGAACCAAAAGCTTCAAACGGACACGAATTTATCTTCGTTGCTATCGACTATTTCACAAAATGGGTCGAAGCAGTCACATTCAAAGCCGTCACTAAGAAAGCAGTGGTGGACTTCATGCATTCCTACATTATCTATCGTTTTAGTATTCCAAAAACTATCATTACTGATAACGCTGCAAATCCAAACAGTCATTTGATGAGGGAGGTGTGTGAACAGTTTAAAATCACACACCATAATTCCACCCCTTATCGACCCAAAGCCAATGGCGCTGTTGAAGCAGCAAATAAGATCATTAAGAAAATCCTTAGAAAAATGATTCAAAGTTCTAGGCAATGGCATCAGAAGCTGCCTTTCGCATTATTGGGATATCATACGACCATGCGCACATCAGTTGGGGCTACGCCTTATTTATTAGTTTACGGCACTGAAACCGTAATACATGTCCAAGTTGAAATTCCCTCTCTTCAGATCATTGTTGAAGCTGAAATTGAGGATGATGAATGGGTCAAAACCCGAATTGAACAACTAACCATGATTGATGAGAAAAGAATGGCCGCAGTTTGTCACGGGCAGTTGTACCAACAAACCCGCGCCTATAAAAAGAAAGTGCGGCCTCGGAACTTCGAAGTAAGGCAACTCATCCTAAGACGTATCCTCCCACATCATGAAGAGGCAAAAGGAAAATTCGCCCCAAATTGGAAAGGTCCATACATTATAAGTTTTCCTTTCGCCCCAAATTGGAAAGGTCCATACATTATAAGGAAATTGCTACCAAAAGGGGCATTATACGTAGGAGACATTGAAGGAAATGACCCCGAAACGGCTGTCAATGCAGATGCAGTCAAAAGGTATTATGTTTGACCTTTTCGCGATTTTGACGCTCTCCGATTGAAAGGACGAAGGCTTTCATTCTCGCTATCCCAAACATTATCAACTTTTGTAAACCCTTTTGAGCCGTCTATCCTTCTTTTATCAACCTCCTTGGAACCAAAATAAAAAAAAATCAAAATCAAAAGAAAAATCACAATCAAAAATCAAAACAAAAACAAAAATGTCTCCCTGAACTACGTTCGGCTTGATTCCGAAAGGATATGTAGGCAGCCTCTCCCTGGGGTTTAGTCACATTCCACATTTCCCCAAAATTTTAAACTGGGGAAGATATTATAATAGCTCAACAATGATTTCGCCTGAAAGGTTCCAAAGTTGTAATTCAATTCAAATTCTTTTCGCCCCAAATCTTGTTCAAGTCCTTCCGATCAATCGGTAAAGATGTCCAAAATTGGAGGATATAGTTATTTGGATCTAATGCAAACAAATGAGAGAGTGTCATCGATGAAAACCCACACGGGCAACATGAGGCGACGGTAAGCAGAGAAATTGAAAATGAGAGATTCTTGTTAGTGAAAACTCGCAAAAAGCACTACAAGGCGATGGTCATAAGAGAAATGAGAAAGGTTAGTCGGGGAAAACCTGCAAAAGGGCACCACTGATCGAAAAAGGATAATGGGTCACTGACATGGACACGGTCTGGGGCAAGGTTTCTCAATCTCGAGGTAATACTTGTGATGAATTTATGAGAGTTAGACGGTTTGCATATATCGGGCATCCATTCCAAGAGGCATGTCCTGTTCAGTGAAGGCCGCATATACTCCAGATAAGTCCTGCTTTCCTTCCCCGAAAGGGGTATTTCTTGTCTAAATTCATTTTTCTCGTTCCTTTGTTTATTTTCTTTCAATCCCTTTCGGTCTAAATCTATTCCTAAAGTAAGTCAAAAAAGGATGGCAAAACTGATTTACAGGGCTCTCATTTGACACAGGCTAATATGCAAAAGGCACCCAGCCTCGTCAGAGGCATCAAGTCGATCTCAACTGGCCATAAGGGTCGATGCTTCCAACTCAAAACTCTTGAAAGGAGGAAACCAAATTAAAGTGCCCATGAAGGCAAATGAAGGTGAAAAGGTTAAGTTCCATGTAGCTAACCGCCTCAGCAAGGTTTTGAAAAACCAAGATCCTCAAATAGTCTGAAATCAAAATTGCAAGAAAAAATTAAGATGGAAGGAAGATAAAGGCAAAATAAAAATGGAAAGGTTAAGTCCCACGCGACTAGCCGTTACAGCAAAGTTCGAGGAGCCAAAATCTCACAAATGCTCCGAAAGTCCAAAGGAAAAACAAGTCAAAAGTAAAAGACAGGCAAAATAAAGTCAAAAAAGTTGGGTCCCATGTCCGCCACGGCAAAATCTGAAAAGCCAAGGTCTTTGGGGTTAGAGATGAAACCAATCCCCAACAAGCAAGCAAGCGGTTGAGATCTTCGTCAAAAGGGCAAGTCGAGATCAAGCAAGTTGAAATAATCAAGGCCGCAAAACCAACCATCATTTCAAACTGACAATTGTTCTTTGTTTAAAGGAAACAAGTGTAACTCGGAAGCAACCTTGCAAGAAGCAGGTGCAACCAAAAAGAAATTGCGTAAGGGCTAGAAGCGGTTTTGCAGCGACAACTCCAAAAAGGAGATTTTACTCTAAAATTCTTTCCCGCAATTACCCATTCTATGACAATAATTGAACATAAAAAGAAGAAATGATGTCCAAAATGATTCAAATCCAAAGTAGTATAGGGCCTCCAATCCCTAGCTACACATTTTCCGACTTAGCACCTCACTCCTTAGTTGATGCCGGCATAACCCGATGACTTTTCCCAACTTAGGATCCCACTCCTTAGTTGATGCCGGCATAACCCGATGGCTTTTCTAACTTAGGGTCCCACTCCCTAGTTGATGACGGCATAACCCGATGACTTTTCCAACATAGGGCCTCACTCCCTAGTTGATGTCGGCATAACACGATGACTTTTCCAACATAGGGTCCCACTCCCTAGTTGATGCCGACATAACCCGATGACTTTTCCAACATAGGTCCCCACTTCCTATTTGATGCCGGCATAACCCGAGGACTTTTCCAACATAGGGTCCCACTCCCTAGTTGATGCCGGCATAACCCGATGACTTTTTCCAACTTAGGATCCCACTCCCTAGTTGATGTCGGCATAACCTGATGAATTTTCCAATATAGGGTCCCATTCCCTAGTTTATGCCGACATAAACCGATGACTTTTCCAATTTAGGGTCCCATTCCCTAGTTGATGTCAGCATAACCCGATGACTTTTCCAACATAGGGTCCCACTCCCTAATTGACGCCAGCATAACATGGTGATTATATAGGGTCCCACTCCCTAGTTGACGCCAGCATAACCTAGTGATTTTTCCAATATAGGGTCTCACTCCCTAGTTGACGCCAACATAACCTTGTGGATTTTCTCAACATAGGATCCCACTCCCTAGTTGATGACTTTCCAACCTAGGGTCTCCAACCCCTAGTTGACTTCACCATTGCACATAGAGTCTCCACTCCCTAGTCTACATCCACTTCGGGCGCACCATTCTCGACCCTTTATTTCTTTCAATAATAAAGCAGTATAGATTTTATTACAATAACTCACAAAATTTTCCTAGTGAAAACTGGGGCAGAAAATTTTGTTCGTTGTTCTTATTTTGCGCAGATTACAATTTAGGACACTGGATACGAGACAACCAAATGAAGAAAGTTCCAATTCAGAATAAAAGAAAGAAAGAGAAGGCCAAACCCAAAGTATAGAAGTTGAGAAGATGTGGAATGCTCAAGACGAGATTGGAGTCATCCATTCTGTATATCCCGCCTTAATCCAGAAGACGAGAAAATGAAACCAGTATCTGCGGCTAAGAAGCATCAAGATCCAGGTCAGAGCCAGCAAAAGAACTAGCCAAGACTTAAGACCAAACCATAGAGTATACAGATAGGATCTTGTAACTCGTAGCTGATAGGATTAGTTAGTCTTTCTCGTTTTGTTATTTTGGTGTAATAAGGAGCTCAGCAACCGCAACAGCAGCAACAACCACAGTGAAATCACAATTATCCGGTAGTCCCAGCTACCAAAATTCCCAGAACTACAGTGATCTGATTCCTTTATAGCCAAGGATATGTAGGCAACCTTTGAAGAAAGGTTCGGTCAAACTTTTCCAAAGTGCTTCTCATGGAGTATTTAAACGGGTAAAAGTTTTTCATAGCTGCTCACTTTGTCTTTGCCCAAAAACTCTTCGTGTTTCCGAGCAAAGAAGGACAGCTGTGAGCATGTAATTTTTCACCTATTAAAAGTACTCCTACAAAATTAATAAATGAATTAATTTTATTTGTGGTTAGATTTTTGTGTGAATTTCAGTGTTTATTTGGGAATTATTTGTAGTCATGGTAACATTTTATCTTTTAAAATTTATAAAAATAATAAAAATAGTTAAAATTTCATTATCATGCATAATTAGGTTTTTGAGTTAAATTAATACTTAGTTACATAATTTCATCATATTATTAGAAGGAAATTACAAAAAAAAATTCTCTTTAGATAATTATTGGTATTAATTAATGATTTTACTTTTAAAATTGACTCATAAGTTAAATTATGATTAAATTAAATTATGTTAGAATTAATCAATATACCTTAGTGATTTTAATTAGGATTAAGTTAAGTTGAGTTAGAATTAGTATGAAACTTAAAGGCAAATCGGATTGGGCTGATTATTAAATCAGGCCCAATCCCCTCTAAAAACACACCCCAGCTCAATTACCATAATCATCCCAAACACCCCTTTAACTAAACGGCACCGTTTTGCTTCACTAAATCCCAATCGTTGATCTTTGATGATCCAACGGCTGGAAACTCAATCCCCATACCCTATATATATGTCCGAACGAACCCCTACCCCCCAAAGACCCCCCACTCGCCCGTCTCTCTCCCCAAACCCCAAAACCCTAGCCGCCTTAAGTTTCCTCACCGGTTCCGCCGCCGGAAATCGCCTATCGGTGGCGGACCACCTCCAAATTGATCCAAAACTTTACTAGGTCATCTCCTCACTCCCCTCAACCCCAATCTCTCCTTAATTTCCCCTGAAAACCTCTCAAATTCCATTAATTTCAGATCGAAAAATCTGAAAATCTCAAAACCTAACTTCTGGACGAGTTCAAGAGAATCGGTGGCTCAAACCTACATGAGTCAATTTCTCTTGACAAGAGCAATTGATTCACATGGGTTTGACTCATTTCCAAAACCCACCGGAGTCCGGCCAAACTCCGGAGACCTCAACCTTTTCCTGCCAACCTTTTCCGGCATAACTAGTACTCCCTAATATTACGTCTATGTTTGTTTAAGAATGTTTTGAAATTATTTGCAAGTTAATTTCCGATTTATTTTCTGCTTTTCGTTTAGTTGAATGATTCTTATTCCTCATGATTGTCTCGTCTAATTCCTTATTACATTAGTTTATTAATGAGGAGTTATTAGCCTAAATCTTCTTTACTTTAATTTTCTGTTTTATAGCTTAAAATAGTCACCTAGATTAAGTTATGTTTATCCATTTAGTCTTGAACTGGTAATATTAGGTCTTCATAATTTTCTTTGATCTTTTTTTCAACTCCTGTTGTTGATTGATTTTGAATTAATAGTGTTACATAGTTGTCTTTTCTTTTAGCTTGTTTCATTGTTGTTAGGTTTAATTTCTTAGGGTTTCATGCTATCTTATTTTTATGTTTTTAAGTTGATTTTCATTATAAGTAATCATGCATGTTTAAGATATCGGAACTACTTGTTTAGGGCTTGAGATTATGAGACCTTTATGTATTGGTTTGAGGGGTCAAACGAACTCCGATTTTAGCGTTATTGATATGTACGGACTCGTGAGATGATGAAGAACAGTTTTATATAAAAAATTTGAATTTCAGGATGCGGGCCTGGGGGGTCGGGTTTTGACCAATTTCGGGTTTTAAGCTAAATTTGGTACATTTCAATTGGAATTCATTCCTTAAGCATAATTTGATGATAAAAATCTGAACTTGGTAGATTTGGAGCACTCAGAGGTAGGATTTAGAGGTAAAGGCACTGCAGAATAGTATTTTAGCCGGTTTTGAGGTAAGTAACGTTTCCAAACTTGGTTCTGAGGGTTCGAAACCCCGAGCTAAATGATTTATCACTATTGTTGAGGTGACGCACATGCCAAGTGATGGGCGTGCGGGCGTGCGGGCGTGCACCGAGTATTTGTGGCCTGGATTATCCCATGGCACCGGTTAGTGATTATTCCATGATTATATTTGTGCTTCTATTAATGTGGTAATTGTCAACATGTTATAAATCATGTTAAGTATAAATGCTAGGCTTCACGCCGAAAATGCTGAGACCCGAGTGGTCGTATATTACTGTCTTATTTTGTGATTAATTGATTTCATATACTCAGTCATGTTATAGCATATCACTTCATATCTCAGTCTCAGTATTGTTAATTATATGCATATTTATCATTGTTTCGGGCTGATGGATGCATATGTGATCCATGCGAGTGAGACTGAAGAGTAACGACTGAGTGAGGCCGAGAGCCTGTTATTGAGACAGTTATGAGATTGGACTGCACACCACAGTGATATTAATTCATGCCTTCGATGGCTTGATATGGCGCTTGGGTCACTAAGGCCCCTCCGGAGTCTTTACACCCCTAGCGAGCGCATTGATGTGAGGGATGGATCTTCCCTGGACATGGATCTCGTCCGAAGTGGATGTTATGTGAGGGATGGATCATCCCTGGGAATGGATCTTGTCTGAGTGTTGTATTCCGGAGATGGACTTTCTCTGTGGGGCTGGATTGGCCTTTTTCCTCAGTACGGAGTGATAACGGTCACCGGTGTTTATGCATATTCCGGAATGGAACTTCCCTGGGCCTGAGAGCCATATATAGTACTGAGTAGACTTCTGTGGGAGAGTTGTGAGCACTATGTGTATTTTCACACTGTGACATGTTGGCATGTAGAACATATGGAGGTATATCTAGTATATTCTATTGTTATTTTATGATAAACTGTGAACATGCCTAAATTTTGTAAACCGATGATTTAATTATTGAGGTTTAGTCCATCACTACCTCTCAGCCCATAGTTTGGGTTCGTTACTTCTGAGTTGGTATACTCACGTTACCCCCTGCACCTTGTGTGCATATCCAGGTACAACGGGACCCTATAGTGGATATTGAGCAACTGTCAGAGTTTTCATTGGAGTTGTCGAGGTAGCAGCTGGCGATCGCGACCTCGTCTTCTCTTCCTTATTCCACATGTTGCACTTATTTTGAGACTATGTTGTCTATTTTTTCATTCTTTATTTTTTATATATAAAAGCTCATGACTGAGTGACACCGGATCCTGGGTTGGAGGTTTAAATTTAGTTGTTCAAATATTGTTTTTTTAAAACTTCAGATTCTTAGTACTATTAATAAATTCGCTTAAAATTGTATTTTTACTGGAAACTGAATTTAGCTTAGTTAAAAAGGGCGGCTTGCCTGGTTCCACGACAGGCGCCATCACGACTCCGAAATTGGTTCGTGACAAGATGGTATCAGAGAGCTCGGTTAAATAGGTCTCACCAGTCATGAGCAGGTTTAGTAGAGTTTTGCGGATCGGTACAGAGACGTCTGTACTTATCTTTGAGAGGCTGCAGAACCTTTAGGAAAAATCTCACATTCTCAAACTCTTGTCTTGCGAATCCATTGATTCAACCTGAAGCGTGATTCTTTAAACTTCTTTCATGTATTCAAACGCGCACATGAGCGCTCGGTATCAGCCGTGCACCGATGGTTTGTCACTTCCATGAATGGGATGTGACTTTAGCATGTTTGGGGCCAGTCTGGAGGACTTGAGGCCGGATTTTTGTCTGTCGCTTGAGTGCCGAGATTTCGTTTGTTTGAGCACATGTATTGAGGACTTATATGTCCGTTGGTGTCCTTATTGATGAGACTTGGTGACTAGATGACCATGTAGTGAGTGTGATTTGAGAGTGAGATGTGTTTATATTGCTTGATTGTGACAAAAAGGGAGTGGCTGGATATGTAGCGAGGATGTTGAGTGATTGACTTCTGTCTGGAGTTGGCATATGGCCTCGAGTCGTGAGTGTATGGGAAGACCTCTTATATTGTTTTGTAGCAAGTTCTCTTTTACCAGTAATTGATATATGTTGCAATTTGAGTTTAGATCACTTGTGGGAGTTGGCACGACTATTGCAATGGTGAATGCGAGGTTGGAGATGATTTGGGATGTTTAATGGTTTGAGTTATATATGAGATTATGAAGTATTTAGTTGAATCCCACTGCGGTATTGTGGAAATGATAGCGTATGGGCATCGTGGGTGATTGTTGTTTTGATCTATGGCTTTGAGCCAACTGGGGGAGTCTGCTAATGATTAGTTGGTTGCCCGATTATGTGCTGTATTAGTTTTAGTTTGGGGATATTTGGGAGAGTAGTCAACGGCTTATGAGCTTTAGACGGTATGGTCTTATGCTTGGGTCTCGTGTGGTGAATCTAGATTGAGAATTGCAGTATTATGACAAGGAGAATTATCAATTCAAGGGTAAGTCAGAAGGAACTTGGATAAATAGGAAAACTTTATAGTGGGTCAGATTGGCATGGTAAGGGATATGATTAGTTCTTTGGGTGCTTATGAGGCAATGAGTTTCTACATGTGTTCTTAGCAATGCTCTTGGGTGTTGGTGACCTGCGTAGCATGGTTGAGTTAGGAGGATTCAGTTCTGACGGCTTGGTGTTGTGCAAATGGGATTCGAATGGTTCCTGATGGTTTCTACCACGGTTAGAGATGTGTATTTTCTACTGGCGTGAGGAGCATAAGAGGTATAGTGATTTTGCTTCTAGATGGAATCAAATGTAAGTTCTTGGCTAGTTGGGTACGTAGTTGCTTCTGGCTCGGAAGGGGTTATGAAGTTTCCATATTTATCACAGGATGGCATGGGGTATGCAGTACGTTGGGTAGAGTCGAGATCTGTATGTGTGAATTCACGGTTCAATTCTGGAAGGAAGGTCAAAATTCTTAGGCGGCATTGGCAGTTTCAAATGACTAAGTAAATGATATCTACTGGTGGCTTGAAGTATTTCATGTGGACTAGCGTTCGATGGGATCACTCAGTGTAGCAGAGTTATGTAGGGGTATGACCTTTGGTATTCAATTCGTGTGTTTTGATTTTTATGATGTGTGCCGGGCTTTTAGCATGATGTTGTGAGGGTAATTGTTAATGGCAGGATATTCCTCTCGTGTTAGTCTTTTATATAATTTGATTACGTTGGGATGTTGTTTTTGAGTGCGCGAGTTGCACAGGTTATGGCTTTGAATTGTATTGATGTGTCATGTCAGAAGAGGTCATTGGACCTAGAATGAATATTGTCATAATTGTCTACAGCATAGTTGGAAGGATAAGCATCCAGATTCAGCTTAGAAATTTGCTATAATTCCTGTTTGGGAAAGGGGAGCTTCATGTCTGACTGATCGGACGAATGGTTGTTAGTTTCTACGTGTTTCTGTCATCATCGACAATATATGAAAGTGTAAGAGCGAGGCATTTCTTGATAAGAGGTTATTTACCAATAGGGTTGTTATAAGAAACTATTGTGATTAGGAGTTATCGCCATGAGTTCTTGAGTCATGCAGTGGATCATGGTATTTCATCTTGGGTTATGGATATAACTTGTTATAGTGTGCTCAGACTTATTCAGTTTATAGTTGTGGGATTTTGATCTTGTAAATTGATTCAGAAGTGAATATGTAGTTCTAAGCTTTATGGGTCAAGATTGGATTTTGAAATTTCAACTGTGTTTTGCTATTAGACCGATATGGGGTAGAGTGACGTGGGATCACCTCCGAATATGTGCATGGTAGGTTACACATCAATTTTGGTGGTGTTTGGAACAACTCTAGGCACGTTCAAGGACGAATGTATGTTTACGTGGGGGAGAATGTAACGACCCGGTCGGTCGTTACGTAGAACTTGCATTAAAAATTACTGTTATTGACTTGTCATAGGTTGGTTATACTGTTATTGATGTGTTAGAGTTGGTAGGATTGAAATCGGAATGGTTGTAGTGAGAGTTTAGTCGCTTAGTCTTAGAAATAGAATTAAAATGGGAAAATTCGATTGAGGGTTGAATTATTGGTAAACGATCTCGGAATGCAGATTTTATGGCTCGGATAGCTTTGTTACGTGATTTGGGACTTAGGAGTATGTTCGGAATATTTTTGTGATGTCCGGTGTAGAATTAGGCTTGAATTGGCGAAAGTTAGTTTTTGGCGATTTCCGGTCGGCAGTGGAAAATAGGCTATCGGGGTCGGAATAGAATTCCTGAAGTTGGAACATGTTGGTAATGTCATTTTTGACATGTCTGCAAAATTTCAGGTCAATCGGAGTTGTTTTGGATAGTTTCGACATCGGTGGAGGATTTTAGAAATTTCAAAGTTCTTAGGCTTGAATTTGATGTGATTTTGGTGTTTTGATGTTATTTTTAGTGTTTCGGAAGTGAAACTAAGTTTGAATAATCATATATGAGGTGTTGGTATGTTTGGTTGGGGTTCCGAGGGGCTCGGGATGGTTTTGAGTGATTAACGGGGAGTTTGGAGTGCTTGTGTTGCTGCTGAAGTTGCTGGTGCTGGTGTAACCGCACCTGCGGATGGGTCATCGCAGGTGCGGGCCCGCAGGAGCGGAAGGAGGCTCCGCAGGTGCGAGACTTGGCCAGCCAGGGAAGAGATTGCAGATGCGGATAGTGGGCCGCACCTGCGAAGTCACAGGTGCGGAATATGAGTCGCAGGTGCAGAGATAAGCAGTTTAGTGAAAAGTCGCAGGTGCGGTTGTTTTGACCGCAGGTGCGGTCCCACAGGTGCGAGACATGGGCCGCAAGTGCGGAACCCCTGGGCAGAAAGTATTAATTAAAACCCTCCGCGATCATTGTACCTTTTAACACCATCTTTGAACGGGAAGAAGCTCTTGAGGCGATTTTGAAAAGGTAAAATCAGTGTTCTTCATTGAGGTAAGGTTTTTAGACTTAATAACTCAATTATATGTGATTGGAGACCTTATATCAGTGTTTAATTATGAAAATCAGTAGGAAAAAGGTGGTTTTAGGGCTTGAGATTATGAGACCTTTAGGGATTGGTTTGAGGAGTCAAACGAACTCCGATTTTAGCATTATTGATATGTACGGACTCGTGAGATGATGAAGAACAGTTTTGTATAAAAATTTCTGAGTTTCAGGACGTGGGCCCGGGGGTCGGGCTTTGACTAAATTCGGATTTTGAGCTAAATTTGGTACTTTTCAATTGGAATTCATTCCTTAAGCATAATTTGATGATAAAAATCTGAACTTGGTAGATTTGGAGCACTCAGAGGCAGGATTTAGAGGCAAAGGCATTGCGGAATAGTATTTTAGTCGGTTTTGAGGTAAGTAACGTTTCCAAAACTTGGTTCTGAGGGTTTGAAACCCCGAGCTAAATGATTTATGACTATTGTTGAGGTGACGCACATGCCACGTGACGGGCGTGCGGGCGTGCACCGAGTATTTGTGGCCTGGCTTATCCCATGGAATCGCTTAGTGATTATGCCATGATGATATTTGTGCTTCTATTAATGTGGCAATTGTGAACATGTTAGAAATCATGTTAAGTATAAATGCTAGGCTTCACGCCGAAAATGCTGAGACCCGAGAGGTCATATATTACTGTCTCATTTTGTGATTAATTTATTTCATATACTCAGTCTTGTTATAGCATATCACTTCATATCTCAGTCTCAGTATTGTTAATTATATGTATACTTATCGTTGTTTCGGGCTGATGGATGCATCTGTGATCCATGCGAGTGAGACTGAAGAGTAATGACTGAGTGAGGCCGAGAGCCTGTTATTGAGACAGTTATGAGATTGGAATGCACACCGCAGCGATATTAATTCATGTCTTCGTTGGCTTGATATGGTGCTTGGGACACTAGGGCCCCTCCGTAGTCTTTACACCCCCAGTGAGCGCATTGATGTGAGGGATGGATCTTCCCTGGACATGGATCTTGTCCGAAGTGGATGTTATGTGTGGGATGGATCCTCCCAGGGCATGTATTTGATCCGAGTGTTGTATTCCGGAGATGTACTTTCTCCGTGGGGCTGTATTGGCCTTTTTCCTCAGCACGGAGTGACTACGGTCACCGGTGTTTATGCATATTCCGGGATGGAACTTCCCTGGCCATGAGAGCCATATATAGTACTGAGTGGACTTCTGTGGGAGAGTTGTGAGCACTATGTGCATTTTCACACTGTGGCATGTTGGCATGTAGAAAATATGGAGGTATATCTAGTATATTCTGTTGTTATTTTCTGATAAACTGTGAACATGCCTAAATTTTGTAAGCTGATGATTTAATTATTGAGGTTTAGTCTGTCACTACCTCTCAGCCTATAGTTTCGGTTCGTTACTTCTGAGTTGGTGTACTCACGTTACCCCCTGCACCTTGTGTGCAGATCCAGGTACACCGGGACCCGGTAGTGGATATTGAGCAACTGTCAGAATTTTTATTGGAGTTGTCGAGGTAGCAGCTGGCGATCGCGACCTCGTCTTCTCTTCCTTGTTCCACCTGTTGCACTTATTTTGAGACTATGTTGTCTATTTCTTCATTCTTTATTTTTTATATATAGCAGCTCATGACTGAGTGACACCGGATCCGGTGTTGGAGATTTAAATTTAGTTTTTCAAATATTATTTTTTTTAAAAAACTTCAGATTCTTAGTATTATCAATAAATTCGTTTAAAATTGTATTTTTACTGGAAATTGAATTTAGCTTAGTTAAAAAGGGTGGCTTGCCTGGTTCCACGACAGGTACCATCACGACTCCGAAATTGGGTCATGACACTCTCATAGATTACATTTTTTTCTGAAAACACACACTACTTTGAAAACACAAGAAAAAATTCTGAAAATATCAAAATGGACACAAAAATACCTTGAAGGAGAGATTCAAGAGTTATTTTGTTCATTACTACTAATTTCGAACAAAAAATCTCTGAAAAACTCCTCCTATTATGGCAAGAAAAATCTGGTTTCAGTGTGTTGTTTAGTTCTAATTTTTTCTTTGGATTTCTGAAAAAACTAGTCTCTTTAGCTGTTGGTTTTCCTGGGTTAAAGCTAGTTCATTTTGGCTTATTTCTGGGTATTATTCTTGTTGTTGCTGTATTTTGTTGTTGTTGTTCGAGCTCCTGATCCTTCTATTTCTGACCTTTAGTTGTTCATTTTCTTGTTATTTTTCTCTTTAAAGGTATGTAATAACTCTTTACATTAAATAGAACTTCCTTTGCTCAATGTCCATGTTTGTTTGGTGTTTAGCTGAAACCAGTTATGTATGGCTTGGATGTTGTCTTGTGAGCATGAATATATTGTTTGGTTAGGTCTATTTAGATTTTTATGGATAGTAATATTGTTCTTAGTAATTTCATGCTTGAAACAACATTAAGGGTGTGAATCTGACAACCGGTTGGTCAGATTCACCCCATAACAATGCATATGTTCAGATGTTGAATATAAAGTTTGCAGGTGATTCTATGACTGAAATGGCAGACGATTTTGATTTGGTTAAAGCTGAAAGCAGTAGTATTTTAAGAGCTTTCATTTAGTCTAAGACAATGATCCTTGTGCATGTTAGGATAAAAGTTGTAATTTAGATTTAATTAGCCATGTAAAATTACTTTATTTGGTATCCCTTTGTAAAACAATCATATACCCCACCCCTTTAATTTGGGTTTTAGCTATTATACTATTATGGACTGGACCATTTTCTTTGAAGAGTTTATGTGCAACAACCTTTTTTTTTTGTGAATTGGACATGAAACTCAATCCCTTTAGGTCTTCTACATAAAGGTCATAAAAGATGGGCCGGACTTATAAAATGGCCCAATAAGCCTGAATGAGTCCGGGACTTTAGACCATTGTGCCTGGGTTGTAAAGCCTAATAGTCTAATACTCCCCTTTGATCCAAAAACTTATACAAACCTGAGCTAGTTAGGAATCTCATTAGCATTGTTAACTCAAATTAGAATGTAATGATTGATTTCTATGTAGCGTTTTTTTTATGAATTGAACTCAAAACTAGATCAATTATTTTTTCCTTGTAATCGTTGGAAACAGGACTGGCCCAGTATATTTAGCACGAAATTGGGCCAGATTTACAATACATCCCCATGTCACTATTTTAGGCATATACAACTTAGTCCAAATACCTCTCCGACCCCTACATTAATCTTACAAATGACTTAGGAAGACAATCTTTTCAAATATAGCAAAATGTTTAGATCCATCCTTAATTAGATAGATGATACATTAGAATTTTTAAACACATTAAAAATCAAAATATACGTTCGCGTAACTTTTAATAAAGAATAACTTTTCTAGTAACAAATACTTTTCTTAAAATTGTGTACACGTTTACGTGACCAAATAAAGGTTAAAATTAACATTCGTAGAGATACCTTTAGGAGCGGATTTAAATTATTTCAATGATTGCGTACATGTTCGCGTTACACGGTCCCGATTTTAAAAATCAAAATATGCGCTTGCGCGACTTTGACTATTTTTCTAAATGAATCAAGTGTCATGAATTATGTACACGTCCGTGTGACATGATTTTTGACCCATCAATTCAAGCGGGTATACGCATACGTAACATGTCTTAAAATAATTCTTTAAATACAATTGAATAATAAGAAGCGGTAAAAATGTAAATGCACATAGGTATTATAATCAATAATTAAACAATTCAGGCCAAGCATAAATCATTAAGCGACCGTTTTAGAATCACGGAATTCGGGAGTGCCTAACACCTTCTCCCGGGTTAACAGAATTCCTTACCCGTCTTTTGGTTCGCAGACATTTTTTTAAACGAAGTTAAAATTTCCTCGATTTGGGATATTAAAAATAAATGGTGTCTCGGAACGTCGTAAAAAATCCGGGTGGCGACTCTAAAAATAAAATAAATAATTCCAAATTCAATTATGTCACTTAAATTAGAAAAACTCTCTTATCCCCCCTTTTCGGGAAAAAAGGAGGTGTGACAAATATCAATGATCATGAAACAACTAAGCCCGGAAGCAAATAATTGGAAACAATGAAGGGACCATGTTCAACAAATAATTTAGTGGTGCATAGATACTCGTCACCTCACCTATACACCACACACATGCAAATTCACATAGCATTTAAGTTGGGAATTCCTATTCCCTCAAGTCAAGGTTAAACCAAGCACTTAACTCAAATTCGCAGGTCACTCACTGCTCAATTACCGCTTTTCCTTTTGAATTTGCCTCTAACCCCCTCAAATCTAATCATAATTAGTTTAATATCATTAATTTATTCTAAAAAAACTAACTTTACTGAAAAATCATTGTTTTCCTAAGTTTTCTCACAAAAGCTAAAAACTGACCCCATGCCCGCTTGGTCCAAACTCGAAGTTCGGACCAAATTCCGTTTACCCATTCACTCCTGAGCGCGAATATGCAATTAGTTTCGAAATCTGATCCCAATTCGAGGTCAAAATTAGATTTTTACACAATTCCCTAATTCTACCCAAGTCCTCAATTTCTACCATGAAAATTCTTAATTTTTTATTGAAAAGTGATGAAAAATATTAGGCAATTGAAAGAGAAGAGTTTGGGATTGTTTACCAACACATTGGGGATGAATTTGTATGAAGAAAATCGCCTCTAGGTCTTTGTAGTTCGACAATAGGTGAAAAATAGGTCCTGCCCGAGTTTTAAAATTGTTTTATATAACTGCGCAGGCCTTCATCGCGTTCGCGATGGGCCTGCCGCGTTCGCGATGAGTCAGGCCCAATGGCCTTCGCGTTCGCGGGTCTTGAACGCATTCGCGACCAGGTGGCCGCATTCGCATAGAGTAATTCGCATAGGGACCTCGGAATTTAATTTCGGGTATACGCCCAAGTCCCATATTTTACTGCGGACTTCCCGGGATTGTCGGAACACAGATCCGGGTTCGTTTACTCAAAATGTTTAACAAAGTCAATTAAAACTAAATTTTAAATTCCAAAAATTACTATTTCTTATATTTTTACATAAAAGTTTTTCAGTTTCACGCCCGAACTGTACACGCAAATCGAAATAATCAAAATTAGTCTTCTTAAGACTAATGAGTCTGGAATAAAGTCTTAATTAACAAAATGACCCCTCGGTCATCACACCCTGCAAAGCAAGGATTAACTCTTACAAAAGTTCATTTGCACGCGTCCCTAAATGCATCTACAGTAACTATACTTCAATGGTAAGCAAATTACAGTCAGCTATACATATTTTCTAATAAGTAAAATCTTGGGCATTTAATTAATTAATTCCTAAGCAAGAGATAATACCACGTTAACACCTACGCCGTAAATGAATTGTGACTATAAAAGTTTATTGGAGGCCAAGTAGGTGAACAATTTAAGATAATGTCTTATATGGTTGAAGAAAATGCGGGGGAAATAAAAGAGATGCACTAGCAAAGTATAGTTTGGGAATTTTTTTTAAAGAATATTCATATGGGGATCTCTACTAACATGTCAACTAACCAACCAATCAGATTTCAACTCCAATTAAATAAAATTATATTCGTATTTATTTTGATTATACACAGTTACTACATAAAAAGAAGACATGTTTGGAAAAGTATGCCTAAGCAGGCCGCATGAGGCGGCACGACAATTTAAACTACTGCGGCCCTGTCAGAATTTTTCCAGCAGCGCCCCGCATGGGGCGGCACATGGCTTGATGCGCCTGTATAAATTTCTCAAGAGTATTTTTCTATTTCGACTAGGAAAGAATAGTTTTATCCGAACTCGTTTTTATACGGTATAAATATACTAAAAAGATATTTTTGAAGGGACTTTTGACCTTAGAAGCTTTTGGAGAGCATTGGAGGCTACGAGACACGGGTTTTCATCTTTTTTCCATCAATTCAATATTAGAGTTTGGATTATAACGTTATATTGATATTTTCTTACTCTTTAATTATATTTGTGATGACTTCCTCCATGATTATGGAGTAGTTTTCCTTAGGCTTTGACGGATATGGTGTTTTGATCAATATTTATAGATTTACCTCTATTTCTTTGCTTGAATACGTTTATGGAGCTTTAAATTGTTGCAACTTTATTCACCGGTTTATTTAATCGAAAGAGTAATATTTTGGTGATTATCTTTGCATTATATTGTTTGGTTTAGTTCAACGATTCTCTTACATAATAGTAAGAGCTTGTTTAATTGTTGATTAAATCACGTTAGGAAAATATTCAAGAGATATTTTCCTGAACACTAATCCATTAATGTATGCTTGCATATTTTTACAGTGCTTATATTAGTTCAACTCGTAGAGTTAAGATTTAATCGAGAAAGGAGTCTTGACTACACGTTTGAACTAATCATCGAGTGAATTCGTGAGAATCATTAGAACATAGAGTGAATTAAACAAGAGTTAAATCCCAAATAGCTATCTTACACCTATCCTGTCATGACCTCGTATTCCTCACATTGATAAAAAAAACTAACTCTGCTAATCTCTAGTTCTTTGCAGCCAATTGTCAATTGTTTTACTTTAGTAGGTAGTTAATCATAGTTCGTAATTAATCCAAATTAAGTTTTGATCCTCCTGAATAGCAGTTAACTCAGAAATTATTATAGCATTATTTAAATTCAATCCTTGTGGAGACGATAATTAAACTATACTATATTTGGCTAACGAGCATCAATTTTATCTTAGGTTTTGCGGTCGTCAAATTTTGACGTTGTTGTCGAGGATTGACAATCAATAGTGTTCAAATTAGTTTTTGGTGATAATTCAGGAATCAATTTTAGCATATTCTTCACGATTGTTTTTTCTATGTGCAGGAAACATGTTAATTTTGTTACCGTATGACTCGATCTTCTTCAAAAGAAGTAATAGCCTACAAATCGGAGTTGGAAAAATACCTGCGACATTTGAAAAAAGAGAAAGAACTCACCAGGAAATTCTTGGGGCAATCGTCAACCCAAGAGAACATGGCTAAGAACGGTAAGGACATAGTTGATTTGGCTGCACGGGAAGCAGGCCCAACATGAAGAAACCGCACGGGCAGCTGCTAAAGTAGCTCTCAGATCTTATGAATTGGTTGACGGGAATGGAGGATGGAGATTCAACCTGAACCGACCTCTGGTTGAAGAAAAATTAGAAAATAATATGCCCAGGCCTAGTTGATCACTGGGAGACTACGTCAGGCCAGTCTACAACTAAGGAGTATCTAGCGTGTGACCACTTCCGATCATAACCAATCATTTTGAGATCAAGTAAGGTCTACTTCAGACCATTCAGAACGATTGTGTCTTCCGTGACAAACCCAATCAAGATCCAAATACTCATTTGATAGATTTTGATGAGACTATGAATACCTTCTAGAACAACGGAGTATCGAAAGATGCTATCTACTTAAGGGCATTTTCTCTTTTACTAAGGGAAGATGTTAAGCATAGGTTGCGGGGTTTGCTGAATGGGTCAATTCAAACTTGGGAAGACATGACAAAGAAGTTGCTAAAACAGGGAAAATTCAAAGAGAGGTCCATAACCTCGGGCAGAAAAAAACAGAATCAATGTTTGAAGTATGGGAAATATTTAAGGATATTGTGAGAAGATGTCAGCATCATGAAGTAGACGTGTGGATGCATCTCTAAGATTTTTGGGATGGTCTGACACCCTCTGGAAGGAGAACGCTAAGCAATGCAGTTTCTCTTATGAAGAAAACTCTTTAGGAGATTGTTGCAATTCAGAGTGAATTATCTGAAGATGTAAATAAATGGTCTACATATTATAACCATAGAATAAAATTAGCTGGGATGCACCAGCTAGACTCTAAAATATCGGTGCAAGCCCAGCTAGACACCATGCTAGAGAGATAAGAAGGTTAACATTGGCCAAGGTACAGAGTGAGCCGCAAGCACCATGTGACATTTCTGGAATGGGACACCCTACACATGAGTGTCAAGCTTCAGCTGAAGTAGTTGTTGTGGGGAGCTTTAAGAGAGGCAACTACCAAAGTGGGAATAATTTTAACTGCATGGGTCAGAGGCACCCAGGTTTTCTTCGAGTTCACCAGGTGGTAGTACAAACGCATGACAAAAAAATAACTCCGAACCCCAGGGACAGGAAGCTCCATGTGATGACCCAAGGGGTCATTATCTGAAATTAGACTACGTTCTAGGCTTAATAGCCCTAAAAAGGTTAATTTTAAATACCTCAATTTGCGTGCGCAGTCCGGTCGTGAAACCGAAAAACTTTTATGTGAAAATATGAGAAATAGTAATTTCTAGAGTTAAAATTTTATTAAAATTGAATTTGGTCAACATTTTGAGTAAACGGACCTGGATCTGTGTTCCGACGATCCTGGGAGGTCCGCAGTAAAATATGGGACTCGGGCTTATGCCCGAAAATGAATTCCAAGGTCCCAAGTCCTAGAAATCAATTTTTGAAAGAAATTATTTTGCTGAAATATTAATGAAATAAAGAAAGGAATTTATGTTTGAAACCGTTGGTATCGGGACCATATTGTGGTTTCGGAGCTTGATACAGGTTTGTTATGATATTTAGGCTTTGCCTGTGAAATTTGGTGAAAAACGGAGTTCGTTTGACGTGATTCGGACATCCGGTTGATAAATAGTAAACTTTAAGTGTTCTTTAGAAAAATAATGAGTTTTGAGGTTTAATTCATAGTTTTACATGTTATTTTCATGATTTGATCGCACAAGCAAGTCCATATGATAATTTTAGACTTGTGTGCATGTCTGGTTTAGAGCCCCGAGGGCTCGGGTGAGTTTCAAATATGTTTGGGTTGTGTTGTGCTCGTTCTTTCTTCTGCTTCGACGTCGTTTCTTCAAGCATAAATGATATCATATTAAACAAATCAGCTCCGAATTCTGTTTTAAATGAAATACTAGATCCGTAGCATAATCACGTACCCGTAGCAAA
Organism: Nicotiana paniculata; assembly: GCA_005239505.1. Classification (NCBI taxonomy): domain Eukaryota; kingdom Viridiplantae; phylum Streptophyta; class Magnoliopsida; order Solanales; family Solanaceae; genus Nicotiana; species Nicotiana paniculata. Next base: position 110,214 of record MDKI01277546.1, on the reverse strand, counting down.
AACAATCATCGAATTTGGACATCGTATGAGGATTTTATGGTCATTTTACTAAGGTTGCGAGATATTTCAAGATTAATTACGAAATTGCCACTGACGGCGTATTAAAAATCTGCACTATTTGCAAATATTAAAACCTACATATCTTCTTCATTATAAAGTCAAATTGAGTGATTCAAAAGCCTAACTTGAGTAGAATTTGACAAGGAATCCATTAGAGACATAAAAATTGAGTTTTGGTGTCATTTTGTACGAGAAACGAGGCAGAATAGCTGGCAAAAAAATATATATAAAACACGCAGACTTCTTCTTCTTCAAATTTTCGGACCCCACCGACCAAGAAACGAATTTCTTCACCAAATAATCACCCCCAACTCAGAGGTAATCAATTCTAAATTTTACTCTTTCAATTACTCATTGTTTTTCATCACTTTTAAATCAAAAACTAAGAATTTTCATGGTAAAAATTGAGAGTTTGGGTGAATTAGGAAATTTTATAAAAATTGAATCTTTACCTCGAATTTAGGTCGGATTTCGAAACTAATTGTATATTTGGGTTCGTGGGTGAATGAGTAAACGTAATTTGGTCTGAACCCCGAGTTTAGACCAAGCGGGCCCGTGGTCGGATTTTTACTTTTTTTGAGAAAACTTAGGAAAAATTATAATTTTCAGTAAAGTTAGTTCCTTTAGCATTAATTAATTATATTAAGTTAATTATTTTTAGATTCGAGTGTATTGGAGGTGAATTCAAAGGTGAAAAGCTATAATTGAGCAGTGAGTGGCCTGCGAATTTGAGGTAGTGTTTGGTCTAACTTTGACTTGAGGGAATAGGAGTTCCCACTTGTTTGCTATGTGAAATGCATGTTTGTGGTGTATAGGTGAGGTGACGAGTATCTATGCACCACCAAATGATCTGTTAAACACGGTCCCTTCCCCGTTCCCAAGTTAATTGATTCCTGGCTTAATTGTTCTATGTTCATTATTATTTCTACAATTACTTGGCCTTATTCCGTTGTTGTTAAATATTGTTGTGGTTATTATGGAAAGAGTTTTGGTTGTTTATTTGGTTCGTTTGTGGTACAAAACGGTTGAGTAGTTTGGCATTGTTTCTACGAGGAACATATATATTTATGTTCCTGTTGCTTTCATTTTTGATAATATTGAGGAAGTTAGGAGAATTGTAGTTTAACTGCCTTAGGAGTGTTGAGGTTTACGTGGCAATTTGATTTCAATCGATTATTTCCAATTGTTGTTGCAAGTGTGTTAAAAGTGTTGGTTGTTCTCTTGATTCTATCATAGTACATATAGATTGAGCTGCATTGACAGCGTTACGGTGTTTACATATATTCTGGTTGGTTTTATTGTAAAATGATATTGGTTGAAGCTTACGAGCTATACTGTTTTAGGCTCGGCACTTACTCAGTACATGGCATCGGTTGTACGTATACTACACTCTGCACTCTTTTGTGTAGATCCAGGTATTAGCCAGCAGTAGAGATTTTTAGAGCAGCCATCTATTTATTCGGAGACACGGGGTATATCTGCCGGCGTTCGCAGATCCCGAGAGTCCTCTCCTATTTTTATTAAATTGTTTTAGTATATTCAGAACAGTTACACTATTTCTTTCAGCCCAGTGTTTGTAGTATTCTTTAGTAGTTCGTGAATTGTGACACCAGACTCTGGTGTAGTTCTAGATCTATTAGATGATTAGTTCGTGGTTCGTTTTCATTCAATTATTTATTATTTTATCTTTAGAAATCATTTAAATTAAGTTTACTTTAAATTTATTTATTTATGCTTAAGAAAATAATCAAAGGAAATTATCTACTCGAATTATAACATTGGCTTACCTAGAAAGTGAGGTGTTAGGCGTCATCACGACCCCTAAGGTTGGAAATTTGGGTCGTGACAAGTTGGTATCAGAGAACTAGGTTGCTTAGGTCTCACAATTCACGAACAAACTTGGTAGAGTCTGAAGGATCGGTACAGAGACGTCTGTACTTATCTCTCAAAGGTTATGAAGTTAGGAACAATTTCACTTCTATTCTACTCCATTGTGCGAATTTATCTACCATTGATGATTGAACTTTCATACTCTTGTCCTCTCACAAATCTCGACAAACGCAAAGCGTCGACAACCGAACAAGAGGTGAAGCCTCAATGATAGCTACGATTAGGGGAAGAGACAGAAGCAAAGCTCATTCTAAAGCTCGAACATCAACACCTATTCTACAGTCTCAAATGGATCTAGACGCAGAGGTTCTAGATCAGTCGGTACATGTTGGACTAATACAGATTCCAGAAGGATTTATAGCTACTCCAGTATTGAAAAACAAGGGAATAGTTGAAAGCAACGGGGTTGATTTGTATGAGCTGTGAAGTTTAACTTTATGGATTATCAGGCATTGTGACTTATGACTTCGTGCCGAGTGGGGAAGTCCACTGCCAAGGAATAGATTGTGGGGTCATGTGTTATATCGGTTTTGGCTTGGAATGTATAAGGTCTGAGATTTTACAAGAGGTAAAGCTGAGACTTGCGATATGTCTGCCTCCTTAAAAACCATATACCTCAGTACCAAAGGAGTTATATAACAAACTTTAAATCTACAGAAGGTTTACTCAGCGTGGAAGTCACGGTTGCTGATTTTGGGGTGCTCCAGAGGGAGTATAGTGGTTGACAAGCTTCTAGACTATATAGTTCGTCCTAAGGTTTATCTGTATAGAGCTCTACCTTTGGGATCATTGTGCATCAATAGAGATGAGAGTTACCCCAAAAGAATGATGAAAAAGTATATAAATAAAGGGGATAGCTCAGCAGTGTTGAGTTAACATAGTAAAAGAAGAAATTGGCCGCCTGTGTTTGTGACAAGCCTACGAAGAGGATGACCAGCCAATGCAACATCAATTACTTGACTCAGTTCTCATAAATGCTTTTGAAAGATTTGCTTCTCGGACTCTCCATAATATGTGGCGCATAGGGTTTGAACGGTTGCGTCAGGTCCCCGTGACGATGTCAGGATATGCCATCAGGTTTGATAAGTAAGTTAGCCTGTCATACTCCTACTTCAGTTCATATAGCCAGAGAGCGAGTAACCAGACTCATTAAAGGACTCAATTATGATTGTAAAAATTTTGTGTGACTCATGGCAAGATAATACTTTATTTCGGCTAGTGGTAGGAACTGTTCTAGATTTGGGAGAGTCATAATTCATCAGTGCACTCAGGCTACGTGCCTCATTGCAGTTACAACTCAACTACATGACCGACTAGGGAAAAAGGGTCGGAATGTCGAAAGTGTAGGTTAGATTCCTAGAGGTGGAGACCCAACCTGATGATATATTTTCCATAGTATGGCTGAGGTCGTTACAATAAATGGTGTCATTACAAAGAATAATTTCTAATTATTATAAAGTGATGATTTCCTGAACTTAATATGGTTATGTGTATCTAATAAAATTCTTCTAATATGCTCCACTCTCGGGTGAACTTCGTAACTCAAAAAAAAAATCTACTTATGTGAATCCTTGTATTGAGAAACTCTATGGAGATAGATATGTTTATCATTACATGTTGTAATTTTGTTTAATGGAAAATATTTAAAGGAAGGAAATGGAATGTTTCGATTGGCACGATACGCATGTTGTTTGTGATTTGGAATTGAGGACGAGATCCTCGCATTTTAATATGATTTGAGATATATTTAAACCGGGCTACGAGTCGCGGTGGAAGTTATGTAAGGATGAGATTCTTCTGCTGGAAATTCTTGTGTTTAAATTCTCCCTCGTGAGTTAAAACTTTACTATAGTATTGGTATGGAGTCATGCCTGTTAGGCTTATTCGATAATTTATGTATAAAATAATGACAATAATCGTAGTAATAAATGAATGAATAATAATAAAAGTAATACTAATAATAATTAAATAAAGAAATAAAGAAATAAATAAATTAATTAACTGTGCATAGTTTACCAAATTCGTGTTATAATTATTGAGCTTTGACATACGAGTTATGTGTCGCCCGTGTGGCGTTAAATGAGACACATTAAGTCGGGTATATAATTATGGGATCTTCATGAATCGCATCTCGTTATCAGTATTGTGAAGGTTTGAAAGGAGATTATTGCTAACGTGAAGCTGTTAATTCTGTAATTGGCAGCCTTGTGTATATTCCAGTTGGTGAGAGACAGTTAGCTTCAGACATTCAGACGCTGGCTAATCAGTTCGTGAGATTGGATATTTCACCCAGTAGTGTTCTAGCTTGTACAGTCGCTCGGTCTTCACTATTTGAGCGTATTCGAGAGCGGCAGGATGATGACCCACATTTGGCGGCCCTTAGGGACATAGTTTGGCACGGTGATGCCAAGCAGGTTACAGTTGGATATGATGGTGTTTTGAGGATGTAGGGTCGGTTATGTTTGCCATTCAGGTAATTTTCTATGTTTGTTCGAGGACGAACATTTGTTTTAGAGGTGAAGATTGTGATGACCCAAGGGGCCATTCTGTGAAATTAGACTCTGTTCTAGGCTTAATAGTCCTAAAAAGGTTAATTTTAAATACCTCGATTTGCATGCGCAGTCTGGGCGTGAAACCAGAAAGCTTTTATGTGAAAATATGAGAAATAGTAATTTCTAGAGTTAAAATTTTATTGAAATTGACTTTGGTCAACATTTTGAGTAAACAGACCTGGATCCGTGTTCCGAAAATCCCGGGAGGTCCGCAATAAAATATGGGACTCGGGCGTCTGCCCGAAAATGAATTCTGAAGTCCCAAGCCTTAGATATCAATTTTTGAAAGAAATTATTTTGCTGAAATATTAATGAAATAAAGAAAGAAATTTATGTTTGAAACCATTGGTATCGGGAGCATATTGTGGTTCCTGATCTTGATACAGATTTTTTATGATATTTAGGCCTTACCTGTGAAATTTGATGAAAAACGGAGTTCGTTTGACGTGATTCGGACATCCGGTTGATAAATAGTAAACTTTAAGTGTTCTTGAGAAAAATAATGAGTTTTGAGGTTTAATTCATAGTTTTACATGTTATTTTCATGATTTGATCGTACGATCAAGTCCGTATGATTCTTTTAGAATTGCGTGCATATTTGGTTTAGATCCCCGAGGGCTCGGGTGAGTTTCAAATAGGTTTGGGTTGTGTTGCGCTCGTTCTTTCTTATGCTTCGACGTCGTTTCTTAGGGCATAAATGATATCATATTGAAAAAATGAGCTCCGAATTCTGTTTTAAATGAAGTATTAGATCTGTATCGTAATTACGGACCCGTAGCAAAAAGAATCATCGAATTTGGACATCGTATGACGATTTTATGGTCATTTTACTAAGGTTGCCAGATTTTTCAGGTTAATTACGAAATTGACACTGATGGCGTATTAAAAATCTACACTATTTGAAAATATTAAAACCTACATATTTCCTTTATTATAAAGTCAAATTGAGTGATTCAAAAGTCTAACTTGAGTAGAATTTCACAAGGAATCTATTGGAGACATAAAAATCGAGTTTCGGGATTATTTGGTACGAGAAACGAGGCAGAATAGCTGGCAGAAAAATATATATAAAACAGGTAGACTTCTTCTTCAAATTTTCGAACCCCACAGCCCTAGGAACGAATTTCTTCACCAAATATCACCCCCAACGCATAGGTAATCAATTCTAAACCTTATTCTTTCAATTCCTCATTGTTTTTCATCACTTTTAAATCAAAAACTAAGAATTTTCATGGTAAAAATTGAAGGTTTGGGTAGAATTAGGGAATTTTGTAAAAATCGGATCTTTACCTTGAATTAAGGTCGTATTTTGAAGCTAATTGTATATTTGGGTTCGTGGGTGAATGGGTAAACGTAATCTGGTCCGAACCCCGAGTTTAGGCCAAGCGGGCCCGGGGTCGGGGTTTTTACTTTTTTTGAGAAAACTTAGGAAAAATTATAATATTCAGTTAAGTTTGTTCCTTTAGCATTAATTAATGATATTAAGTTAATTATGGTTAGATTCGAGTGTATTGGAGGTGAATTCAAAGGGAAAAGCTATAATTGAGCAGTGAGTGACCTACGAATTTGATGTAAGTGTTTGGTCTAACTTTGACTTGAGGGAATAGGAGTCCCCACTTGTTTGCTATGTGAAATGCATATGTGTGGTGTATAGGTGAGGTGATGAGTATCTGTGTACCACCAAATGGTCTGTTAAACATGGTCCCTTCCCCGTTCCCAAGTTAATTGATTCCTAGCTTAATTGTTCTATGTTTATTATTGTTTCTACGATTACTTGGCTTTATTCCGTTGTTGTTAAATATTGTTGTGGTTATTTTGGAAATAGTATTGGTTGTTTATTTGGTTCCCTTGTGGTACAAAACGGCTGAGTAGTTTGACATTGTTTCTACGAGGCACATATATATTTATGTTCCAGTTGCTTTCATTTTGATAATATTGAGGAAGTTATGAGAATTACAGTTTAACTGTCTTAGGACTGTTGAGGTTTACGTGACTATTTGATTTAAATAGATTATTTCCAATTGTTGTTGCAAGTGTGTTAAAAGTGTTGGCTGTTCTCTTGATTCTATCATAGTACATAAAGATTGAGCTGGGTTGACAGCGTTACAGTGTTTAAATATATTCTGATTGGTATTATTGTAAAATGATATTGGTTGAAGCTTACGAGCTATACTATTTTGTGTTTGCAATTGTTGAAATAAAGGTGTTGTGAAAGGCTTGTCCTGAACTGTGAAAGTTTTTTATGAATAAACAAAATTGATTGTGATAAGGGTGAATAGTTGATTGTGATACAGGTGAACAAATTGACTGTGATATTGTGAATAGGTGGGATCGGGTTGCACGCGGCAACAAGACAATGATAATGGAGAATATGCATGTTTTATTGTTCATAAAATAAAGGTTGGAACACTCATTGTTTTATTGTCATTATTTCATATTCTGCTTTTACTGTTATTTAAAGTGAAACTTGTCTGTTTACAATTGTCGAGACATAAATATTGTGAAAGTCTTTGACTTGAATTGTGAAATTATTAATAAATTGATATGATATGTCTGGTGGGAGCGGGTTGCACGCCGCAACAAGGAGTGATAAGTGTGGACATGTGGGATCGGGTTACACGCCGTAACAGGAGTAATAAGGGTGATATATTTAGGGAGGAGCAATAAGGACGGATATGTGGGAGTGGTTTGCACGTCGCAACAAGAAGCGATAAGGGAGGACATTTATATTTTTACTGATTTTCAAAGAAAAAACAAAGATTTGAAAAATTACTATTTTTTATTACTATTTTTCATATTTTGGCACTACTTTTTTTTTAAGTTAAAGTTTTGAAACTTGAAAATTATTTGAGAGTTGGTTATAGCTGAGGCCTGGAAAAGGTGGCTGAGTTATTTCATTTTTATTGCAGTACTTAATTATTTGTTTAGATTTCCTTCTTCATTTATATTTATTGTCTTAGTTACATTTTTCTTGTTCGTGTAGAATTATTTTATTGTGTTATTGTATATATTATTGTCACAGGTTATATGTTGTTAATTCCCCGTCGTAGCCTCGTCACTACTTCGTTGAGGTTAGGCTCCGCACTTACTCAGTACATGGGGTCGGTTGTACTGATACTACACTGCACTCTTTTGTGCAGATCCAGGTACTAGCCAGCTGTAGAGATTTTTAGAGCAGCCATCTATTTATTCGGAGATACGGGGTATATCTGCCGGCATTCGCAGATCCCGAGAGTCTTCTCCTATTTTTATAAAACTGTTTTAGTATATGCAGAACAGTTACACTATTTCTTTCAGCCCTGTGTTTGTATTATTCTTTAGTAGTTCGTAAATTGTGACACCAGACTCTGGGGTAGTTCTAGATCTATTATATGATTAGTTCGTGGTTCGTTTTTATTTAATTTTTTATTATTTTATCTTTTGAAATCATTTAAATTAAGTTTACTTTAAATTTATTTATTGATGCTTAAGAAAATAATCAAAGGAAATTAGCTACTCGAATTCTAACAGTGCCTTGCCTAGAAAGTGTAGTGTTAGGCGCCATCACGATCCCTAAGGTTGGAAATTTGGGTCGTGACACTCCAGGTTTAAAAAAATCATCAGATGAAATAATATCATTCTCTACATTCTAATCAGTCTAGCATGAAAGATCTGACGAAGGCCTTTATTATTAATACAAATGATAAGCTTGAAACCCATGGTGCAGCTATCAAAGAACAGGGCACGTCCATTCGAATCTTGGTAAGACAAGTGGGGCAAGTAGCTAATCTATTATTTGAGAGGTTCCAGGAACTCTCCCTGATGATACTGAAAGAGATCCAAAAGAGGCAATAAATGCAATGTCTTTGAAAAGTGGGTACATTGTGAGGACCCCAGGGCAAAACAAAAGGATGAGCTGATTGAAAGACAAGTGGATATTGTGGAGGAGCAGAAATGGTAACATTCAAAAATGTGATGTGAGGGTGGATGATGGTCTGAATAAGAAGAAGGGGGAAGACTAGAGCTGAGAAGAAGAAGAAAGATGAGAATGAAATAAATGAGGATATTGAAGAAAGTAAATATATGCTTGCTCTGCCTTTCCTGCAGAAGCAGAGAAGAAAGAAGCTGCATAAATAATTAGGGCGCTTTCTAGAAGTGCTCAAGCAGGTGAATGTACCTTTTAGAGAGGTGTTTTCATTGATGCTAACTTATGCTAAATATTTGAAGGACATATTGTCAAAAAATATAAAAGTGGAAGAGACATCAATTGTCTAGCTCACAGAGCATTGTAGTGCCATTCTGCAAAATAAGCTCCCTCAAAAGTGTCAAGATCCAGGGAGTTTTATTATACCTTCATCTTCAGGAAGTACTAAGTTTGAAAAATTCTTATGTGACTAGGGTGCTTCTATTAATCTTAAGCCTTCGTCTATTTTCCGAAAATTAGAGGAAGAGATTAGAGAAATCGGGTCGATACTTGTGTCCTTGCAGCTGGTGAATCATACCACAATCATACCTGAAGGAATAATGGAGGATCTGCTAGTTCGGGTGGATAAATTTGCGTTCCCTGTGGAATTTATTGTGGTGAACATAGAGGATAATAGGAAGGTTCCTCTGATCCTAGGGAGACTCTTCTTGGCTAGTGGCAGAGCAATTATGGACATTCAAGCAAGCCAAATCATGCTTGGAGTGGGGGAAGAAAAGGTGGTCTTCAAGATAGAAAGATCAATGGGGAACTTAAAAGAGAAAACTGAAGAGAGTAAAACTGATAAGTGTAGGGTCCAAAGAAGGCCGAAACGAAGCTCTCAGCATAGATGTGTACACTGGGTTGGGCGTGCAGAGGAGATCGCAACATCGATTCAGACCCCAACTAAATGAATGAGGAAATTTCCTTTACTTCTTGATTTTTATTTGTGTGTCATGTGGACATGCCACAATTTAAAGTGTGGGGTGGGGGATGTAAATATGTACATGTATGTTTGTTTTATTGGGGTTTGCTTAAAAAAATTGACTTTTCCCGACGGTGGAATTCCACGACTGTCTTCTTGAGGGATCAATGTCGAAGAAAAAAATATTTTGTTTTTCTTAGGTAGTGTAATATTTTATTTTTATTAGGTTGTGTATCAATTCCCATTAGTTTTTCTTTGTGCATCGGTTTTTTTCTAAGGATTTTATTTAAATCGGGTGTAGTTAGTTTTTTTTTTGTTAAGAATAGGGAAGTCTTGTGTTCTGGTGTTAAATGGAGATAACTGCTCTTAACTTTGTTGTGCCTTGAGAGAGGTGAGTGTCTTAGTTGCGATACCTAGGCTCAGTTCTTGACTCTTGTAAAGTACCTTAAAATGTTTGATTTTGACTTAGCTTAACTATTTTGACTAGAGAGTCGGGATAGATTCGATCCTAAGTGAGTTATGTGCCATGGTGTTTGTGGATTTATTGATGTCTAGAGCACGCCATGTGTGTTTTCAAAGCGAAATAGTAGTCATGTTCAGTCTAGGAAGTGATATAGACATTTCTTTATTGAGCCAATTATATATCTGTGACCTGCCTAATTGTTTTGTATCCTAGTTAGACCCTTTGAGCCTGTTATGCTATCTTTGGAAACCACACTATAAGTTGGATCCATTTTGTTTGAATTGATTATCTATTTGAACATTTTACCTCTCTTGAGAACTTGAAATTATTATGAGCTTGTTAAAATTTAAGTAAAGGTATGGTTAGGTTTTTGGGTGAAATCATTGAAAAGGAGAAAGGTGCACGGTTTATAAAATTGTGAGAGGCACTTGTAGGGAATTAAAAACAAAAAAGTGAATTTGCTTGAGAAAATAAAAAACATGAACTTTGAAATGAAAAAATAAAGAAAGAGTTTGGGTATGTATTAGAAAAATTAACTAATTATTTGTTAGTGGAAGTTCTTATCTTGCTTGTGCTTAAAAAAATGGGAGCTTGATGCTATTATGTGTGAAAGTTGGAATTTGGTTCAACATAAGTGTGGGTTTAGAATGTGAATTTGTATGTATTAAAGTTCTTAGGGAGGTGTAATCACTATTACCTATTTGTATCCTACTCTTCCTACAACTTACATTACAACCAAAATAAAGTCATACTTGATCTTTGGCCGAATGAGCTCAATTAGTAAGTAGAGTATTACACTACGTGCAAGAATATGGTGCGTCTTCTGTGGCACATGAATTTTAATTCTGAGAGTGAGTGTATTCTTTTTATCTTGAGTTCCTAATTATTCTTAAACTTTATTGTGTGGAGCTACTCTCTATTGACTATGCGAGGGCACATGACTTGTGAAGGAAAGGTAATGCCTTTGGCCTCTGTGTTAGAGTAAGTGAGCAGGGTTTTGAAGAAAATACGTGGCACTTGTGAGTCGAGTCTGAGGCTAAGATGTTACGTTAGGGTGCTTAGTCTGCTTTAAATATTCTTGACATGATGTGTTAGGAAAGTTGTTTGATGACGAGGTCGTCCCTATGTGAAGTGTAGTTTGATTGCCCAGGGACGAGCAATGGTTTAAATGTGGGGTGTTGATAGTAGCCTAAAATCCCGTGTTTTAGTCATAGTTTCCACTCTAATTACTGCATTTTACTTGTGTTTGAGCTTAAATGTTAGTTTATTGCACTTATTATGTGTTTTATGTCTTGCAGGAAGTGATTGTGATTTAAAAAGATAATTGAAACAAGAGCTTTGAATTCTGAGTAAAACCCCAGGAATTAAACCGAGATCACATTCGGGGGTCGGGAGCCAGTCTAGATGTCAAAAATTGAAGAAAACGAGTGACTATGGGAAACTAACACTGTCACACCGCATGGGGAGGTGCGCCAAAGTAAATTATTGATGCCCTGCCAGAATCTACTCTCTGAATTTTTCCACTAGCGCCCTGCATGGGGCGGCTCATGGCTCGGCATGCCTGTACAAATTTCTTAAAGTATTTTCTTACTTCACCTTGGAAAAGATAGTTTCGTCCGGGTCGTTCTTACATGGTATAAATACACCAAAAAAATATTTCTGAAGGGACTTTTGACCTTTTGTAGAGCATTGGAGGCTACAAGACACGAGATTTCATCATCTTTCCATCAATTCAGTACGGGAGTTTGGTTGTAACATTAGATTGATGTTTTCATACTCTTTAATTATAATTGTGATGACTTCCTCCATGATTATGGAGTAGTTTACCTTATGATTTGACGGATATGGTGTTTTGATAAGTATTTGTTGATTTTAACTCTAGTTCTTTTCTTGAATACGTTTATGGAGCTTTGAATTATTGCAACTTTATTCACCGGTTTATTTAATCGAAAGAAGAATATTTTGGTGGTTATTTTTGCATTATTTTGTTTGCATTAATACAGTGATTTTCTTAAGTAATCAAAAGAGATTGTTGAATTGTTGATTAAATCAAGTTAGGAGAATATTCGAGAGACGTTTTCATGAAAAGTAATCCATTAACGCTTGCTTGCATATTTTCACAGTGCATATATTAGTTCACCTCGTAGAATTAATATTTAATCGAGAGAAGAGTCGTGACTACACGTTTGAACTAATCATCCAGTGAAATTCATAAGAATCATTAGAACATCAGAGTGAATTAAACTAGAGTTGAATCCCAACTAGCTTACACCTATCCTCCCATGACCCTTATTACTCACATTGATGAAAAAAACCAAGTGCTAATCTTTAGTTCTTTGCTGTCAGTAGTCAATTATTTTACTTTAGAAGTTAATCGTAGTTCGTAATTAATCCAAACCGAGTTTTGATCATCCTGAATAGCAGTTAATCCAGTAATTACTAGAGCATTATCTCAATTCAATATATGTGGAGAAGATAATTATAATATACTATCTTTGACTAGCGAGCATCAATTTCGTATTGTGTTTTGCGCTCGTCGCTCAACCCTCGATATTTTAATAATTATATATTTCAATCCTAACCAAGTTGAGTCGATTGTGAAAGTCATGCCAGACTGTTGCCAAAGAGGTGAACAAGTTAGGATAATGTCTTAATAGGTGCAAAGAAAATGCAGTAGGGGAAACAAAGGGGATGCATTAACAAAGTCATGTTAGATTCATCTTATTGGGGCATGCCATGGTTATCCGACTATGAGCTCTGCACCCCTTACTATGTTAAGTTCCCTATCTAATTCTACATAAAAGTTGTTTTGTTTCTTTACTATTTTTGAACTTTCCATTATTGTTCCCTAGTCCCCACATCACACTACACTACTGCACTCATTAAGTCCTCTCTTTATGTTCAAAGTATACGTTAGGACAAAAAAAATAGAAGAATCTCCATCTACGGCTAACTCCACCACAACACGTAAGTTAATAAACCATCCGCATTTCCGATTCAAATTAACTAAAAACTTGTTTTTATTTATTTATCTCGCTCTATTCAAATCAAGTTTATGTGAATACTAAACTTGTTTGTTTTCAGGTATATTTAATGCTTCTTTGATATAAAAGTTCTCTATATCTCACACTTATGAATCACACTTATGTACAAATATTTACCATGCGTTGGCATTTCACATGCATAGATTGTTTGCTTCTGTTACACCTTGTTATTAACTAAATTTGCATTGATGTCGGTTTTTTTAAGTCAATTTCACTTCATCAGATTTTAGATCTCATTTCGAATTGCTCATAATGTCTCCCATGTAACAAGTCAATTGAATGGTTACTACTATCTCAGACGACATTATTTTATTCTGTCATCTAATATGTGTCACTAGCACCCTCCAGTTGTAATCATTTGTATATTTATCCTATCTTATTTCACTGCACATTCCGTGTAAATATCTATATTATTAAGAACCGTGAGTTTGAATATGCTCTCTTTTCATTTACTTTTAAAGGTCCAATAATAGCTTGGTCCGAGTACAATATTATACTTCATTGATTTTTATTCAACCAGGAAATATCTCGAAGTTTTCCACAAGGCAGGGTATTCTCTAAAAGCTTATGCTTTATATGTTGAACAAAAGCAGAATAGCATCAGATTCTAATTTCAATCAAGGTCTTAATAATTGGCTATCAGCTTAAAATGATCCATACAAAAGGAGGCAGGAAAAGCATGTAGATATTTTTATTGCACTAATTATTGTCATTCTTCCATCTTTATCTACTGAACGTGTTACTTGTGCTTTTTAAACGAATTCCTCCATTGGCCCAACGCTGATATTTCATATCAATTACTACTACTTTTCCTCGTACATAGTTCGGCCAGGCCCAGCAAACACTTATTAATGGTCCCACTAGATCCATTTCTCCGTGTAAAAGTTAAGTTCTTTTCTCATTGGTATAAGGTTTAGTTTTTTTAAATTTAAAAATAAATGATTATATCAGGGGAGGTGGAGGGGGAGGGGGAGAGGAGGTGTCACGCGCCAACGTCGGGGAGCGTAATCCGTGCTCAACCGACATAACCTGGGCAAGCAAGTCTGTACAATGCCTTCTACCCAAACTCACCCATGAATAAAGCGAAGAAATATTTCATTAATCAGATAATGAGCGGTCATGTGAACAATACCAGTTGATTACCATTTATTACGTCATTAACAAGTTTCAAGATACATGTACTTTCAAAGTTTGAAGTGGAACATGTGATACAAATGCAACATCTTTAGTTTGACATTCCCGTAACAACGATACCACCCACACTATGTCTACAGAGCCTCCAGTAGATATAAAAGAGTAGCATGATGGTGCCGGCAACAAGGCTCCGACTATACCTCAAAACAAAATACATAGAGGACAAAAGATACAAGACCCCGAAATGAAATGAGGCTCACCAAGTCAGCTGAAGAGAGGGTGTACTGCTATTATTGATCAATACTGCCTGCTGTGGAACCACCTGCATCCACTAAAGATGCAGTGCCCCCGGCAAAGGCGGCGCTAGTTCATATGGAATAGTACTAGTGTGCAAAATTAAACACCCTCTCAATAGAACGAGTAACAGTAAAATGAGAAGGAAACATGAAATCAATGAGAACGTCAAATAGTGTCAAGGTGTCAAGTTAGGAGAAAGATAAATTTCAAGTAAGTTCCAATATTTTTAAGTTGGGAGATCTTTAGTACTGATACACTACCGTACTTTTAGCACGAAGTCCTACCTCAACCCGATCGGCTAAGCCATGTCACCCCGAGCATCCAATCACAACACATTGATTAGGCATACTAACTTGCAATTCAAACATGATATTTAAGTCACAATACTTTTGATACATTGATCATACTAGATTACATTCTTGGAGGGAATCATGATATGATAGGAACATTTGGAACACATTTTGAGTACATAAATCTGTCAGCAAAACTCTTATTTTAGAATAATCAAATCTATTAGGAAGGACTCGGAACATGATAAATAAGAAATTGAGCCAACATAATCGCAACTTACGAGGACATCATGGAAATCGATTCTACAAGAGGAGTTTTGCCAAATTACCTGAGCTTCTTTAAATTACTACAATGTTCCGAAAATTCTAGCGACTTCAATCTATTAGAACATGACAAATTTGAACCATAACTAGGAAGATACTCGGGGTTTCAACTCATTTGAGCTTTTTTCAAGCACTAGGTGTGCATTAAGGTTTTAATACTCTCCTATGGTGGATTCTTTCATCCCACAATCCAATGTTGACCCATTTGAGCTTAATAACCTTCTCGCCAACCTTGATGGTACATGCATGCATAAATAAGACTCAAGAATCACACTTCTCATTACCTACTTTCAGTCCAATCCCGAAATTGAGGGCTAGGGAGTAGAATCTCACCTCTTGGGTGAAGACCTTGTGAGTTTTCCTTGTTGAATTTCAAAGCTTGAGCAAGTGTTGATGAAAAAAGTGCTTGGGGCTTCCTCCCCTCTCTCTAAAGCACTCCCCTCACACTAAAATGGTAGATTTTTGCCTTCTAAACAAGACCCAATGGCTTTTAATCAAATGGGGTTGGGTTTTAAAATCAAAAAATGGAACCTCCAAACTCAACTCTGTGGCCGCAAAGTGCACCGCATATCAGGTCTGGAGCCTGCAAAATGGACAGCAGAAATGGTGCCAAAAATTGGGCTAGTCTGGTCCAGTTTGCGGCCCACATATCAATTATGCGGCTGCAAAATGGACCGCAGAATCTCCCTCCAGAAATCTTTATGCTAGTTTTGCGATGGATGTGCGGCCTACGAAACGATTATGCAGTTTCATAGTTTACCACAAAATAACCTCCAAAATTGGCCCATTTCTCTACTTCACTATGCGGAGGATCTGCGATCCGCAGATCAGTTCTGCGGTCGCATAATGGACCGCTTAAATACCCTGTTCTACAACATTTTTTCTTCAACTTCCCAATGCTCTGATCAATCTAAAAAGTCCGTACCGTGAGCAAGCTCACTGCGAAGAATTTCTACGACCCTCAAATACAATAGTCTACCTTGGAACCGCGAAACTCCAAGTTTTAGGTGATATTTTTTATGGGGCCTTACATCCTCCCCTGCTTAGGATCATTCGTCCTCGAATGAGAATCAAAATCCGCCATTAACATCCAATATGACCCAAAGTCTCCCCCTTAACTAGGCTTATCCACCTGCCAGAGATTCCCAGAACCAGTCCTAACACCAAATCATAACACAATGATGTAAAACAACATGGAAACAATATCGGCCACAACGCCATAAACACTACATTCCCAAAAAGGAGTATCCTTAACATAAGTTGTACAGGGGAAACATAATTTGTAGAAACTTAGATTTTTACATTTTTTTCATGTACATAGCTACATAGTTATTCAAACAAATGAGGATACTTCTTCATCATCTCTTCCTCGGCTTCCCTGGTGGCCTCTTCGACCTATTGGTTTCGCTATAGCACTTTCACGGAGACAATCTCTTTGTTTCTGAGCTTTCTGACTTGCCTATCAAGAATGGCAACCAAAATTTCTTCATACATCAGTTCCTCATTAACCTCTATAGTCTTAACCGGAAAAATAAGTGACAGATCTCCAACTACCTTCTTCAACACACCGGGTGCACTAAAGACATCTCTGGAGGTAGTTCTATCCTGTAAACCACCTGACCAATCCTCTGAATGATTCTGTACGGTCCGACATACCTCAGACTCAATTTTCCTTTCTTACCAAACCGCATTACACCCTTCATGGGGAAACCTTCAACATTACCCAATCATCCTCTTGGAACTCCAAATCCCTACGTTGTACATCTGAATAGGACTTCTGACAACTCTGGCCAGTTTTCAATCGTTACTTAATGATCTTAACCTTCTCTATAGTTTGATGCACGAGGTCTAGCCCTATCAAATCCGCTTCCCCAATCTCGAACCACCCAATGGGGGATCTACATATCCTGCTATATAGAGCCTCGAACAGTGCCATCTGAATGTTAGCATGATAATTGTTGTTGTAGGAAAATTCTATGAGTGGCAAATGATCATCCCAGCCGCCCTTGAAGTCAAGAACACAAGCACGTAACATATCCTCAAGCTCCTGAATGGTCCACTCCGCCTTCCCATCGGTCTGTGGATGGAAGGCGGTACTAAGACTCACCTGAGTATCCAAACCTTGCTGAAATTTCTTTAAAAAATTAGTCGTGAATTGTGCCCCTCGATCTGAGATGATAGAAACTATAGTGACGTGCAACCTGACTTTATCCTTGATATACAACTGAGCATATTGTTCAGTTGTGTCGGTATCCTTAACAGGTAAGAAGTGTGTTGATTTCGTGAGTCAGTCCACAATCACCCAAGTCAAGTCTCATTCGCGAGGCGTGCGAGGTAGACCCACCACTGAGTCCATATTGATCATCTCCCATTTTCACATCGGAATTTCTATGTTATGTGCCAACCCATTGGGCCTTTGATATTCGGCCTTTACTTCTTGACAATTTGGACATCTTGCCACAAAGTTCGCTACAATCCTCTTCATATCATTCCACCAGTAGACTTCCTTAAGATCATGGTACATCTTTGTAGAGCCTGGGTGCACTGAATACGTGGAAGTGTGAGCCTCGGTCATGATTTTTTCTCGGAGACCATCTATATTAGGAACACATAATCGCCCTTGGTACCTTAGTGTACCATAATCCTTGCCAAAAGAAAAGGCCATGGTCTTATGTTTGTAAATCCCCTCCTTCAACTGTAACAACAATGGATCGTCGTGTTGCTTCTCCTTGACTTACACAACAAGCAATGGTTCAGCCTTATTTTGCATAACCACCCCTCTTTCACTAGATTGTGCAAGACGAACTCCCAAACTAGCCAACCGATGAATCTCCTTGGCCAACGGCCATTGATATGTCTCTAAGTGAGCAGAACTACCTATAGATATCCGACTAAGAGAATCTGTCATAACATTAGCCTTCCCCGAGTGAAATAGGATATCGGTGTTATACTCCTTGGGTATCTCAAGCCATCTTATCTGCCTCATATTCAATTCCTTCTGTTTGAAAATATATTGAAGTCTCTTATGGTCCGTGAATAAATCAGCATGGACCCCACACAAAATAATGACTCCAAATCTTCAATAAAAACACTATTGCCAGAAGTTCTAAGTCATGTGTCAGATAGGTCTTCTCATGATTGTTTAGTTGCCTATAAGAATACGTGATCACCTTGCCATGTTGCATCAATACACACCCTAGTCCGATTCTCAAAGCATCACAATATACCACAAACTCATATGAACCCTCTGGTAGGGTCAACACTGGTGTCGTAGTCAATCTTGATTTCAACTCTTGGAATCTCTTTTCACAAGCGTCTAACTATTGGAACTTAACTTCCTTTTACGTCACTTTTGTCAATGGAGAGGCAAGAGTATAGAACCCCTCTGAAAACTTTCTGTAATACCCATCTAAGCCCAAGAAACTGCGAATCTCTGTTGGAGTTGTACGCCTCGGTCAATTCTTCACAATTGCAATATTCTACTGATCAAACTTAATTTCTTCCCTGGAGATGACATGACCCAAGATGTGACAGATTCAAGCCAAAATTCACACTTCGAAAACTTCGCATACAACTTGTGCTGATATAAAGTCCGAAGAACTACCCTGAGATGATCGGCATGGTCCTCTTGACTTCGTGAATATACAAGAATATCGTGAATGAACATTATCACAAAGAAGTCATGAAAAGGCTTGAAGACTCGATTCATAAGATCCATGAAAGCTGTCGGGGCATTTATTAGCCCAAAAGACATAACCAGAAATTCAAAGTGCCCATATCGGGTCCTGAAAGCTGTTTTCGGAATATTGTGTTCCTTGATCTACAATTGTTGATACCCTAATCTTAGGTCAATCTTGGAGAAATACTTAGCACCCTGCAACTGATTAAACAAGTCATATATCCTTGGTAGTGGGTACTTATTTTTTATTGTGACCTTGTTGGGATGCCGATAGTCGAAACACATCATTAGTGACCCATATTTATTCCTTACAAAGGGAACTGGTGCGCCCCAAGATGACACACTTGGCCAGATAAAACCTTTTTTTAACAAATCATTCAATTGTTATTTTAGTTCCTTCAGTTTTGCTGGTGCCATTCTATAAGGTGGAATATATATAGTCTGCATGTCTGGAATCACATCAATCCCAAAGTCAATCTCCTAGTCTGGTGGAATCCCAGGGAGCTCATCAAGAAAGACTTTCGAAAACCCATTCACAACTGGCACAAAGTCAAGTGTAGGTAGCTCAGCATTAGTGTCTGTAACCCGAACCAAATGGTAAACACACCCCTTGTTGATCATCTTCGTGACCTTATGGTAAGAAATAAACCTACCTTTCGGCACTACATCATCCCCCTTCCATTCAATAACTGGCTCATTTGGGACTTCAAACCTTCCCTAGTTCGTCAATTAAGCTTGGAAAAACATAAATAAACCAATATATCCCCATTATTACATCAAATCGACCATTCCTAATTCAATGAGATCGTCCATGGTGTCCCGACCAAGAACCGTGATGACACAATCCCTATAAAGTCTCACGGCCACAATGGACTCACCAACTAGAGTAGATACCGAGAACGGCTCATGAATTTGTTCCGGTTCTATCCCAAACTCCATAGCAACATAGGGAGTGACATATGACAAAGTGGAACCGAGATCAATAAGGGCATATACATCATGAGATTGGTTAATCAATATAACTATGACAACATCTGGAGAAGCTTCTCAACTCTAGCGACCCCTCATAGCATAGAAATGGTTGGGTCCTCCTGAACTCTATGCACCACCCCTAGCTCCGCCACGCCCTGCGGGTGCTAGAGTGCATCGAATACAATAGTCTAGCTCGGTACCACGAAACTCCGAGTCTTAGGTGAAACCTTTTACGGGGCCATACTGGAGGGTTGGAGAATGTTACGCCACTGATGAAGTTTGAATCGTCCATCTACTCCACCAATAGAAGTAAGGACTAGGGAGCTCACCAAGGGAGCTAGTCCTCGATTCATAACTAAGGTTTAATTCAATTGTTGAATTACACAAAACATTATCTTAAAATTCATCTACTATAGACCCTTTTCAAATATAAAAGCCACACGTACATGCGACATTCAAGAAAATAACATGGTGAATATTAGAATTGGACAAATCACTGGTGAAACAGACGAGCAGACCACAAATGACTTCCCATGCTAGTCTTTACTTTAGCAACAAATTAGAGGATGTCGAAAAATCAATATCGGAGCTCTCCTTAACGGCTCACTTGAAGACAAATTCTCAATTAATATTATTAATGGACTCAACTTGAAATATCTAGAAGAACGAAAAAAGAAACACAATTCATACCTCTGTTTCAAGGTTATGATATGGCGTGTACAAGAAACAGAACTTTGGAGCAACGGTAAAATTATTTTTGTATGACTTATAAGTTACGGATTCGAATCACATATGTAGGCATATAAATCTTA
This sequence comes from Nicotiana paniculata, assembly GCA_005239505.1. Classification (NCBI taxonomy): domain Eukaryota; kingdom Viridiplantae; phylum Streptophyta; class Magnoliopsida; order Solanales; family Solanaceae; genus Nicotiana; species Nicotiana paniculata. The sequence continues at coordinate 89,832 of MDKI01277546.1, read as the reverse complement.
TTAGAATTAAATTTATTAAATAATTTGGACTATATTTAAATGCAAGATATATTAGGCTCAATAAATATTATGGGCCAACATAATTAAATTAATTATATAAGACCAATACATATGGGTTAATAAATTGGTCTAAATATATTGGGCTAGCCCGTTTAATTGGACCACAAGTGATGATCCCACTTCATTAAGACCAAGATGTCTTCCTGCTAGAGGCCAATGAAACCGCGCTACTTATACAAATGACATGTTCTGGCCAATCAATTGTGTCGTTGTCACTCTTCAATCTGATTGGTCGGGAAGAGTTATGATTAGAACAAACTCTTCCCTTTCACAACTATAAATAGGGGTCTTCATATCTCATAAAAGACAGCAGAAGTTATAACAAGAAGCAAGAGAGGGTTTGTGGATCAAACACCACAAATTTCCCTACAAGTTTCAAGCTTAAAAAAATCAAGTTCAAGTTCAAGAAATCAAGTGCAAGCTCAAGAACGAAGAACAAATCAAGATTCAAGGAGTACGAGTTAAAATCAAAATTTGTGCTAGTTGAATCATCATTCGTGGAAACAAATATATATTCAAGATAAAGCTCAAAGGACCTTGAATTTATTTATTATTGGAAAGAAAAATCAGAGGATTCATAGAGATTGTAACACTCAAACTATTTGAAATCAAATACTACAATTGTTATAATACTTTCGGTCTTGATTTTATTTTCTTGGCACAACTTATTGTCTACAAATTCTGGCATGCCCAGTGACACAATGTCTATCTCTCATCTCAACTTTTCAATCACCAAAGTTCAAGAACATAAAAATGGCTTCGAAGAAAATCGACTCCAGATCAACTTCCACCAAGGCTGCTAATTCCAAGTTCTATGTCGATGTGGAAAGCATCCTCAATATTACCTTTGGAAACTTTGGACCAACTACAAGGATCAAGGCAAGCTCTTTATGACAACAAACACTCCAAGTGTCGTTCGCATCAATCTCTGTTTTCGGATCTTCATCCTCCAAAAGGAGCATTATCTTCCACAAACGCACCCGGAGGAGGAAGCTATATTGCTGAAAAGATTAAGAAAACTCTTGCTCTGTTTGACCTCTTTGGATCCAAGAACTCTATTGTGAAGGAAGATGATGATGCTTCAAGTAATGGATCATCCCCACTTACACCGCATAGTGTGAGCCAATCGAGGATCAATATATGTGAAAATCTATGCTACTCTCCATCATACACAACAATCATGCAAGCAATGGCAACGAACGCTTCATCCATGGAGGATCAACTAACAAACTTGACAGAAGCAATTTCTAGCTTGACCAACTGCATTAAAATCAACATGCTAGAATTGACAAGCTACAGATAGGGTAGGAATATTGATGGAAGAAGAATCCACCAAAGCTCCCAAAAGTTCTAGAGAGTGATTCTCCCCCAAGACAAGTAGCATCCGCTAAGGCTATCCCTGTCTCATCTAAATGGATGATTCCAATTGATCAACTAAAGGAGTTTATTGAAGAGACTATCAAAAATAAGTATGAAGTAACTTCCAAGTCCCCCCTTACATACTCAAAGTCTTACACTGCAAGTATCGATATATGTTGAAAATTCCTGCTGGCTATCAACTTCCAAAGTTCCAACAGTTTGATGGTAAAGGTAATCCAAAGCAACATTTGGCGCACTTCGGTTAGACATGCAACAACCCTTGGAATTATTGAGATTACCTCATCAAGCAATTTGTCCGCACACTAAAAGGAAATACTTTTGATTGGTATACAGACCTCGAGGCAGGATCTATTGATAACTATGATCAACTAGAGCAAGATTTCCTCAATCGCTTTTATAGCACAAGGCGCACTGTGAGCATGGTGGAACTTACAAATACTCGTCAACGGAAAGGTGAATTATTTATTGACTTTATCAATCGTTAGAGGAATTCAAGCCTCAACTGCAAGGACAGGCTTAGTGAAGCTTTTGGCATAGAGATGTGCATCCAAGGTATGCTTTTGGGAATGTGCTACATATTTCAAGGTACCAAGCTTAGCACATCTGAAGAACTTGCAACTCGTGCCCATGACATGGAATTGAGAATTTCCTCCACTGGAAATGAAAGGCTTCCCATCCATGAGCACCGTAAAGGGAACGACAAGCAAAAATTCAGGAAATGGAGCAAGTTCGTACACAAGTCTAAAACCAAAGAAGCTACGAATGTCAACACATCACATGTGAAGTTCAAGATGAAGGTGAGCAAGAGCATAGTATTAAATCCACTTCTTTTCAAGATAAGCCAAGTGAAAAGTTGACTCTAAAAGAAATGCAAGAGAAGGAGTACCAATTTGGATTCTGATGTGTCTGTAATTTTTGAAGAGCTTCTCGAGTTAAAGCTCCTTGAGCTACCAGAGATGAAGTGGCCAAATGAAGCTGGGATTATTGATGACTAAAATTATTGCAAATATCATCAACTTGTGATTCTTCCTCTTGAGAAGTGCTCTGTCTTTAAAGACAAAGTTATGGACTTGGCTCGGGAAAGAAGATCGTGCTAGAAGATGGGAAGGCAAGTGCAAACCAAGTCTGTATCACCTTTGGCTCATTCAGTCTAGATGAGCTATGCAGTTTAAAAGAAATAAAAGATGAAGAAATACTGGAGAATAACAAAGTTGAAGTAGATAACCATGATGATGATGAAGGTTGGATGTTGGTGACTCGTCCTAGGCATCACAAAAAGAGCCCATGGAAAGAATCAATAGAACAACCAACAAGAAATAATGGTGAAAAGATCAAGGTGATGAGATCTAGTTAATCATTTGAAGAAAGAAAAAGTGCAGGTGCACCACCCTAAAAATCCACGACATCCAGCGACCTTGGAGGAGTTCTTAACAAGTTGGTTTCGCATGAAGATTTCCCATAAGGGTGTTGACGCCTCTTGTTTCCATGCTGACAAAGGGGAAGAAAAAAGAGATGACCTACCATTGGCACCATCTTCGAAAAATCTCATCGAGTCCATTCCTCAAGAAGTTAATGCTTGTGAGGAAAAATTTACGTTCAAGAATGACGATCTTTTACTAGGTGACACTCCTCATAACCGTGCATTATACTTGGTTGGCTATATGCGCGATCAAAGAGTAAATCAAATTTTGGTTGATAGAGAATCCTAATCTTACTAATCTGCATTGTGAAAGAACTTGGCATTACCATAAACGAACTCTCGAAAAGTCGTGTGATGATTCACGGATTCAACCAAAGGGTGAAAAGCGCCATAGGAGTGATCAGGTTGGGAATCACCGTTGAAGATATGCAATCAAGTTCATGACTGCATATGATCGTTGTAAAGACTTCGTACAACATCTTTCTTGGAAGGCCTTGGATACATGAGAATAAAGTGGTTCCATATAACTACCGTCAATGTTTTAAGTACTATGAGAGTGAAGTTGAGAAGAAGATTATTGCTGATGACAAGTCATTCATCGAGGCTGAGTCATACTTTTTCGATGCGAAGTTCTACTTGAAGAACCGCATTGTGAAGGAGCTAGAAGTTGATGATTTCAGGAAGAGCAAGATTATAAGCCCCCGACTAAAACAATTGAGGTGACTGCTGGTAAAACCAAAGTTGTTGCTAAGAAGGTACACCCTGAATCGAATAAATCTTGTAGATGGGATATTGTGTCTTATGACAAGAAAGTAACTTATGTGATCCAATATGTCGCTAGAAAGAAGAAATATGAAGGTGAATCATCTAATCTCCAAAAAAAACATGCTAAAAGGGTTAACTCTTCCGATCAAACGGATTGAGGCGATAAAAATTGTCCTCGAAGCGACTTAGAAAGTCTTTGTCTCAGAACTCACAACAAGATATAGCACTTCCTACAAAGCATACGGATGAAGTTTTTATCCCAATGCTTACAAGTCATTCGCAAAAGTTGGATACAATCCCAATGAGCCATCAAAGTTAGGGAGGCTCCCACCAGAAGATCCTACGAGGCAACCACGTGAAGGTTTGGGATATAAACACACTAGTGCACATCTCCAAAAGAAGGACAAGAAATAATTTTATCAATGTATAAGATGAATCTACCGCTTCTAACAGACCTTCTATTTTTTATGGACTTGGAAAATAAACTATGAGGACTTACACATATGAGAAATTGGGTCCATTAAAGAAGGGGAACAAGTTCTTGAGAAATTATTGAAATACAGAACACCCATTTTGCCTAGGATCTAGAAGATCTCTAAGGATTTCTAAAATGAGGAAACAAACAAAAGTCATGGTTTCGTGTGATGAGGTACTGAAGGTAAATACATACACTATTGTTTACACTAAAGAACGTGATGAAGATGAAGAAAGTGTGGGTTCTTCGTATCATGTTACAACACAAGACGAGCATGGTGTTTCACCTCTAATGGAGGATGACGAGATATTGGAGAATGTTTCACCATGTTATCACATATCCTTCAACGATGGGGACCCTAAAAAGATGAAGATGCAAAGGATTCTCCACCTGAACTTGAAGAAGGGGTCAAGGCAACAGTTGACACTTTGAAAGAAGTACCCCTTGGCACCAACGAAGAGCCAAGGCCCACTTATCTAAGTGTTTTACTAGCAGTCGATGAACAAAGCACTTATATTGAGTTACTTAAGGAGTATGGGGAGGTATTTTCTTGGAGTTATAAAGAGATGCCCTGCTTTGATCCTAAAGTAGCAGTCCACCACCTTGTAGTCAGGAATGGTGCTCGTCATGTTAAGCAAGCTCAAAGGCATTTTAGGCCGGACTTGATTCCCCTGATTGAAACCGAAGTTAACAAACTCATCGAAGCTGGCTTTACTCGTAAAGTTAAATACCCAACATGGGTCTCAAGTATTGTCCTTGTAAGGAGGAAGAATGGCCAGATTCGAGTGTATGTTGACTTTTAGAGATCTCAACAATGTGTCCCAAAGATGAATTCTTTCTCCCTATCCTAGAGCTGATGATCGATGCTACTACTGGTTTTGAGGCAATGCCTTTCATGTACAGCTTGTTGGTATATAACCAAATTTCCATGGCACCAAAGATGAAGAACTTACTGCATTCCGCAACCCCAAGGGTATTTATTGCTATAAGATAATTCCTTTTGTCTTGAAGAACATTGGTGCTACTTACCAAGGGGCTATGCAGAATATATTTGTGTTGATGATATGGTGGTAAAATCAATAAAGAAGAGAGACCGCTGGAAATACTTGAGAATGGTGTTTGAGTTGCTCTGGAGGAACCAACATAGGATAAATCCATTGAAATGTTCCTTTAGAGTTACTTCTGGGAAGTTCCTTGGTTTCATTGTCCGGCATCGAGGGATCGAAATTGATCAAGACAAAGTGTATGCCATTTTGAAAATGCATGAGCCTCGGGATATTCATGAATTGAAAAGTCTGCAAGGAAAGCTAGCATACCTTAGGAGATTCATCTCAAACTTAGCTGGGACGTGCCAACCATTTATTCGCCTCATGAAGAAATGTGATCCATTCAAGTGGGACCAAGATTGTAGCAATGCCTTTGAAAGTATCAAAATTTACTTGATGAAGCCTCCAGCTTTGGCAGCCCTTATACCTAGAAAGTCATTGATGTTATATATTTCAGCACAAGAAAGGTCTGTTGGAGCGTTGTTGGCCCAAGAAAATAGTGAAGAGAAAACTCCCTTTACTACTTGAGCAGGATGAGCTGAATTATTCATGCGCTAGTCTTCTCAATCCAAAAGTTGAAGCACTACTTTCAAGCTCATGTCGTTCGTCTTGTTTCTAGAGCAAATCCCATCAAGGTCGTGATGTCAAAGCCTGTCCTTAACGATCGACTAGCAAGGCGGTACCGCCAGCTGCAACAAATTGAAATTGTGTACATCCCCTAAAAGGTTATAAAAGGATAAGCATTAGCATACTTCTTGGCATATCACCCTATACATGATGATTAGGAGCTAACTGACGAACTACGCTATGAGGACGCAATGATCATTGAAGTTCAACCTCCATGGAATATGTACTTTGATGGTGCTGCGGATTAAGGAGGAGCTGGTGTTGGCATAGTATTTATCACTTCCCAAGGTGAAGTTCTCCCTACTCTTTCACGTTGACGCAACTCTACTCTAACAACATTGCTAAGTATCAAGCATTAATACCTGAGCTTGAAATAAATGCCGAAATGAAGGCGGTACAATTGTAAGGTTTTTGGTGACTCTCAGTAGGTGGTCAACCGGCATTTAGGTAGTTATAAGGTCTAGAAACCTGAACTATACCCGTATCATGATTATGCTAAAAATATTATGGGGTAGGTCGGTCACGTGATTATTCAGCATATGCCAAGGAAATAAAATAAGAAGGCTGATGCTTTAGCTGCCCTAACTTCATCTTTAACCCTGCCTGATTAAGATCAAGTTACTATCGGGCAAAAATGGGTAGTAGTGTCGCCAAATGAGGGCGAAGGTGAAGAAAATGAACACGGGAATCTTGTCGCTGTTTCTGAAGATGAGAAGGAAGAATGTCCAAATTTGATCACTCTTGGTCATATGAAGCGGCAAGCTCAAAAATATAATCCTGTAAACTCTCTAATGGAGAAAGATCCAAAACATTAGCCTTCTTCATATCCTCGAAAATCTCAGTGATTTGCTCCCTATAAGATGAGAGCAATTCTGCACGAGTTTTGGAGAGTATATTGCAAAAATCCTCCCAAAGTCCCAAGACGAATTCCTTTTTGCAATTAAAGACAATGCTTTTTCCTTCAAAAATAGATACTGTTGCATTTTTCGTTGGTGGAACGCGAGTTGTCTAATTTGGAGTTTGTCTTTTTAGGGATTTATCATGAGGAAGAGATGATTCCTTTGAGGATGACTTCATTTTAGACATAGGCCCTACAATAGATTCAAGACTAACTTGAGGCTTGTCATGTGAGGATGCCATTTTATGCCCAAAGGCATTTAGATGCATAAGGAAAAGGCAAAGAAAGAAAGTAACTTTTAGTGAAGCTATTAGTTCAAAAAAATATAAGGGAGAAGGTGAGGTTATTGTATTCTACCTATTTGTTACAAGCTGTATGTGTTTCTTGAGGGATTATCAACACTTGGAAACTCTACAATCTCTACTAGGTTTAGGCCTTTTCCTTTTTCAATTTTGATCTTTCTTGGTACTTAGCGTGTATTTTGAGGAATTTGCGTGCTAAATGGAAGAACTTGAGGGTTTTTATCTACATATGTTGAAGTACACACCACCTATTTCAAAGTTTCCTTTGAGGGTTTAAGCTTCCTTTTCTTATGTTGTGTAACTACTTTTGGGATTGGAGTAGGCATTTTTTGACTTTTGAGAGCGTATTTCCAACACCTTGATATTTACCTCTTAAAGGAGTAGCAAATTTTGGCCCAATATTGTCTACCAGAGCTTGTAAATTATCCTCAAGAAACTTCCCATGCGCCTTCTACCACGAAGACATATAATTGGTGGAGAAAATCTTCTCAGCAGGATCTCCCTTTGGGGGAAAACTTGCACATGACATAGACCGATACAGTGTGAAAATCCTCAAAAATTTGAGTCCTTCATCTAGAGAGGCGCTACGGATATCATTCTCCAAAATATCGGGGATGATCTAGTACAATCCAAATTGACGACCAAACCGGTGCGAACTAATGGCTCGATAATGAACGAGTTATCATACTTCAAATGGAGGTAATTAAAACGTAAGCTCATGAAGTAATTTGACTCCAACTCTTGAGGGGCCTCGTTATCCACATAATAATAAGGATAAGAATTAGTTAACATTGACGGTGTCCAAACTATACTTTCTCAATCATGGATGCATTTTCTCGCATCTTTCTTGTCAAATTACCTCGTGGCGCCCTCTCCTGAGTATGCCGCCAAGGGACAGATGGACCCTTAGAAAGTAGGTAACGGGTTTTGAGGTAATATTCAAGCTAACCGTAAACATAATGGATGGAAAAAAAACTCTGACCTGATCAAGTTGGGAAGAACACGAAATCCTACTCAAACCATAATAAATACTCGCCAAAACTGGGACTGCAAGGCTAATCTTTCGCCTGCTTGCCGTCATGCTTGCCATCCTAAGCATCTCGGAGTGAATTGTGTTCTCTGCCTTATAGGGAAGAACAAAATCACATACACAACATGACAAGAAGACTGCTAGATATGTTTCATATTTCTTGTCAGATCTCACCCTAAGCTTGGAACATGACAAGAATAACTTTGATAGGATTATGTGTCCACTTTAGGTGTGCGGATTTCTTTTCCTTTCGTACCTTCCTTAAGATGATGGAATGGAGCAAATAAATACTTACAAGATCGAGAAACAAATCTCATCTGTTTTTTGTCTAAGCATGTGAGCTCCCTTGTCTCAGGTACCACTTCTTCGTAAGGAAAACTTGAAATGGGAAAACCTCCAAGAATATGTAAGTCCCGAAGAGAGATAGATAGCTCCAAGCTGATGTATAAAGTGTGTTCGTCTTGGGGCACCAAGCCTCACAAAATACTTGCAAAATGTTAGAGTTTCGATCATAAGAGAAAAACGAGGCATAAACAACATCATAAATTTTGGTTGTAATCAGGGTATGTCGGCTTCTACCAAGTACATCTTCAGCCCATTCCCAAGATCCTGGAATATGATGATATTCTCCCTCATTTTTTATAGTGTCTCCCCAACGTATTTCTCCTTGAATCATGTGACGCTCTTACGAATGGGGGTAGTAATGTTTAGGTGGAGAGGAATTGGCACTTGGAGAGACCACATCTTGGAAAATGGATTAGAAGTAGACTTGTTCTCCAAGGTCCAGTTTTTTACATGAAGCGGGTTCCTCAAAGAAGTCCATGAGGTCGCATACTGACTAGCTTTTGGGGTGTGAATCAAAAGTTTAGATTGTTCTATTCCATATTCAATCTCCATTATGAGATTACTAAGTTGGAGAAAGGTAAGGTATAGTCTATACAATTTATCATCTCTTCGAGCTGCAAATAAGAAAATGTCATCAACGTCCAAATCAAGAATATTGAGGGTGATACATTGGTCTAAATAAATGAAATGGCCTCCGATTTTTGGGCAGGGATGAGTACCTATCCCTCCATACCCTGAGAGTAATCTCTCCGATATTCCGGCGGGGATAAGTATCCATTCCTTCATACCTTGAGAGTACTTTCTCTGATTTCGAGCTATCTTGAGAGTAATCTCTCTGATATTCGGGCCACCTTGAGAGTAATCACTTCGATATTCGGGCCACCTTGAGAGTAATATCTCCGATATTCGGGCGGGATGAGTATCAATTCCTTCAACCCTTGAGAGTAATCTCTCTGATATTTGAGCGTTCTTGAGAGTAATCTCTTCGATATTTGGACCGTGATGAGTATCCGTCCATTGGCACCCTGAGAGTAATCTCTTCGATATTCGAGCGGGGATGAGTACCCATCCCTTCATACCCTAAGATTGTTTCATCATGCATGGATCATCTCGTTAAACAAGAACATATTTTTCTTGCTTTACCTACAAAAAGAAGAGACAAAAATGCAGAAACAAAATTTTACATGTCAACGATTCACTTGAACAGGATTGTGACCTACAACTGATGCCAATTGAAGGGAAATCATGTCCCTATTTATATAGCTCCTAAAGTCGTTAATTAAAGGACTAATTGCGATGTGGGAGCCGTGATTATTAGAATCCAAATAGAATTCGTTATACTAATTCAATTGAAAGGAAAAAGCTAAGGCGGTGGAGTTTGTCTCTAGTTATATACAAATTGGAAAGGGGCGATGGCATTCTTGTTAGTTTGAGTGCCCGCATGATTTACTAAAGAACTTGGTTCTTTACCGAGCTCCTTAAATGAAGTAAAGTAAGCAGTAAAGTAAACACAACGATTTCTACGTAGAAAATCACCACGGCTCAAAAGGTGCAAAAACCACGACCTACTACTTAGGATTTTCAACTTCAACTCCACTAGAACAATGATCCAAAAATGTATCGATTACAAGACTATAATTCAATACTCTCTTGTACGTCTACTACGACTATTTGATTTAGAAGTTACTTTAACTTGTAAAGGAAATACTCACTCGAACTCAGTAATTATTGGTGACACTTAATTACAACTCAATTTCCTAAAACACATCTACTAGACTGGCTCAAGAAGAATACAATTGCTGGTACTCGACTAGAGTGAACAACATATAATTCTTCAGTTTATGTGTAAAAGGATAAGACCAGAAGTCCAAACCATATAGTATTTAAATGCCCGGACTTGAGATCTTCTAGAAGTCCTATACATAGTCAGCTTCTCCTATGATAGGACTCCTACTATTTCAAGGACTCCACAAGTTATGGGGCTCTTGTCTCTGACTGATTTATTCATATCTTCTTAGGAAACAACCCTTATCACATGTATCAGCCTTCTTCCACCAAATCGGACTTAGATAACTTTGAAATAAAGTTACAGTCTTGCATAGACGTTCAATCATCAACTAGAGGAGCTGGTCCTTTATCCTGAGGAGCTGGTTCTTAGAACAGTTAAGCAGCTATGTTAAGGACCTGGTTCTTTGAATCATTGCATTTAGACAAACTTTGTTAATCATTAAATCTCAATAATCAAAAAATTCTCACTTTTTTATGATGACAAACTGTGTACATAGTAGAACCAGGTAATCACAACAAGTACCATTGATATATATGCATATTCACAACCCACAACCCCCTAACTGTATCTTTCCACTTTTGGAATTATCGAGAAAAACACAAAAAGATGTTAGACAGATGACGAACAGATAATCTAAGATTTAAGGCGATACAGGTTACAACATAAGCTTAAGAATTATCAAGGCAAACAGACTAGGCTGAAGATCCAATATTGTACGAAGCAGTAAAGTTGTATAGGAGAAGACATCTGGTAGTGACAAAATAAGCCTAGGGCCTTGTCTTAAACATTAGAAAAAAATAAACTTAGCATACTGCAAGCTACTCAAACTAAGACAAAAGAAATAAAACAAAATTCAAAGCATCACAGGGAAATCAAAAGGAAACTAAGGACACTAGGAAGGAACAAGTTCATGGGTGAGAGGTAGAGGGGGTCAATGCTTTCACAAGAGTGGCAATCTGTTGGGCATGAATAGCAAACCTAACCTTAGGTTGAAAGTAGTGATGAGCTGGAACAAAGGTCGGGTCCAACACCAATAGCCAACAATAGTCCATAACAATGTAAAGCAAGTAATAAAAGAAGTAACTTAGAGATAGAATGCTTAGCTTAATCATGATTTTTGAAAATAGTTTTGCCTTTCAAGTATATCAGTGAAAGCCCAAGTCGTTTACCAAAGTTTCCAAAAATATGATTAAGTTTGAAAGCTGCAATTTTTTTTCCCACAAATCCTTTCAACAATAAGTAAGGTGTTTCATTTTCTTTCCAAATAGCAAGTGTAAGATACATCTCTATGCCCATATGTCAACATGTGTGAGAAGTCAAGAATGGCAAGATATCGTACAACATAAGGAAAATACATCTCTATGCCCATATGTCAACATGTGTGAGAAGTCATGAATGACATGATACCGTACAACATGCATCTCTATGCCTGTATGTCATGTGTACATGTCAATGCAATGTATCTCAGAGATGAACTCATATACTCACACTCTCAGAGTACTCAATCTCAGTGTCTCACACTTTCCACTCAACATGCTCAATCACTCAGTACTGTATATGGCCAATCCGGCCCAGGGAAGATCCATCCTAAATATATACATCAACTGACCATCAGTCACTCAGTACTGAGTAGGGAAAAACTAGCCCGTGGGCAAGATCCATCCTCGGGTATAAATGCTTCGCACAAGATCCATGTCTAGGGAAGATCCATCCCTCGATATAAATCATCCGCGCTCATTGTGGGTGTGTGCATACTCAAGAGGGCTTCAACCCAAGCGCTATCATAAATCAGTATAACCGCTGCGGCGTGCAGCTCGATCCCATAAATATCACTCACAATCAGGCCCTCGGCCTCACTCAGTCATCAATCTCTCTGGTCTCTCGGGCTCAAAATGACATGAAACTATCCCAAAATGATTATATGATGTGTCAATAACTGGTAACAGAGACTGAGATATGATATGCATATGAATGTGTATGATTGAGTATGTAATGCAATGAAAGAAGATAACTCAACAGCATAAATGACCTCAGTGGGTCCCAACATGATAAGCATGTAGCCTAGCCATGGTTTCTAACATGGATCACAACTCAATAGCTCAAGTATGTAGAAATTTCATGGTTACAGGTAAGATTAGGTAACTATGCAATAGCACAGAAATAATGGAGTCACAATTCACATGGTGCATGACCACACCCCCATACGCCCGCCACCTAGCATGTGTGTCACCACAACACCAATCACATAACACGTAATTCAGGATTTCATACCCTCAGCACCAAGTTTTAGAAGTGTTACTTACCTCGAACAAGCCAAATTCCAATATCGAGCAAGCCAAGCGATGCTCCAAAAATACCATCTCGCACATACCGGCCTCCAAATGGCTCAAAACTATCCAAAAGCAACTCAAACACATCAAATAATGTCAGAGGAAACAAACCCAATCGATAAAGGTCGAATCTTTAATCAAAAGCCCAAAATCGACCAAAAAGTCCAACCTAGGCCCGCACCTTGAAACCCGAAAACCCATAAAATCCGACAACCCATTCAATTATGAGTCCAACCATACTAATTTCACTCAGATCCAACTCCGAATTGATGTTCAAAACTCAAAAACACCCTCTATGAATCTTTAGACCACAACCCTCAATTTCTCCTTTGGAACCCTCAATCAAATGCCGAAAATGAAGATAAATTCACGATATAAAATAAAAATGAGTAGAGAATACTTACCCCAGTCCACATGGTGAAAACTTCTTAAAGAACTGCCTCAATCCGAGCTCCATAGATCCAAAAATGCAAAAATAGCTAAAACCCTCGAAACAAAGTACTTTATAATGTGCCCAGGCAATCCTTTTACGCGAACGCAAAAAATCCATCGCGTTCGCGATGAACAAAATAATCTACCACCAAAATACTCTATACGTTCACGGCACAAGCCTCGCGAACGCGATATACGGAGAAGGAAGACTTACGTGAACACGGTAGAAGGGTGTCGAACGCGAAGAAGAAGCGGCCACATCCCAGCTCAGTCAAACACACTACGTGAACGCGTGCAGGCTTACGCGAACGCGATGCTCTAATTGCAATAACCTACGCGAATGCGTCTGATCACTCGCGAACGCGATGAACAATTTCTCCCAACCTTCAAACAACTCTATGCGATCGCGATCTATACTCCACGATCATTATTAAGGAAACCAGATGCCCAGAACTCGACAGAACAACAATGCAAAATGAAGGAAAATGGTCTGAAATCAATCTGAAACATGCTCGAGCCCCTTGGGACCCCGTCCGAATATCCCAACAAGTCCAATAACATAATTCAAACCTACTCGAGGCCTCAAATCTCGCATAACAATATCTAAACAATTAATCGCACCTCAATTCAAACTTGATGAACTTTGAACTTTTCAACTTCTGTAACTCGTGCCTAAACATATCAAATCAACCTAGAATGAACCCAAATTTTGCACAAAAGTCTCAAATGACATAACGAAGCTATTCAAATTCCTAGAACCACAATCTGAATCTGATATCGACAAAGTCAACTTCTGGTCAAACTTATAAATTTTGTAAACCTTCAATTTTTTTAATTTTTGCCAATTAGTGTCGAATCCTTCTAAGAGCATTCAAATGCAAATTCGGGCATAATCAAAACTTCCATCCGGGGTCAAATTACAAGTCAAACTTGGTCAACTCTTCCAACTTAAAGATTCAACAATAAAATTCATTCTTCCAAATCAATTTCGAATAACCTGAAACCAGAATCGATGATATACATAAGTCATAATACATCATACGAAGCTACTCATACCCGTAAACTACCGAGCGAAGTGAAAATGCTCAAAATGATCAGTCGGGTCGTTACAATCTTGGTTGTGACTGATGGGCTAAAGTTGTTGCTCTTAAGAAAGTATAGAAGGAAAATGTTACAAGTTTCATCCGAGTAAACGTAATCAATTGCTTGGCATTCCTTGTTACATAATAACTGATAATGCCAAACCACTCAACAATAGGTTGATGAACAAGGTTTGTGATCTTTTTGGCTTCAAGCAACGTAATTCTTCGATGTACAATGATTCCACAAATTGTCTACCTAAGGCATTAAACAACATTCTATGCAACTTATTAAAGAAAGTTGTCTCTAAATCCAAACGACATTGGCATGAGATTATGGAAGAAGCTATGTGGGCATATAAAATAACTCACTGCATGCCAACACAAGCAACACCTTATTAGCTGATCTATGGAGTCAATGTTGCTTTGCCACTCGAGCGTCAAATACTTTCATTATGATTAGTTATTCAAGAAGGAATCACTGATGAATAAAATGCTCGACTTCGATTAGCGGAGTTGGAGGTTCTTGATGAGAAGAGGTTGGAACATCAATAGATTCTTGAATGTTATCAAGCTTGATTGTCTCGTGCCTTCAATAAAAGGGTTCGCCAGAGATCCTTTCAAGTAGGAGATCAATTCCTTGTCATACAAAGACTCATTACTACTTCATATAAACTTGTATGGAAGTTCACTTTAAAATGGGATGGGCTATATGTCGTACAAAAAACTTATTCAAGTGAGGCTTACAAGTTGATTGATGCAGATGTCAAGAGAATCGGCCCTATCAATGGCAAGTTCTTAAAGAAGTAATATCCTTGAAGTTGCAACGCTCCTTAACACAAGAGCATTAACTGCATATTAATCCTGGCCCTCAAGAGTATAAAAATATGTACGCCCCAAAAAATAAAAGGTCTTCTAGGTTGATAACCTTGAAAGAGGCGGCCTAGGAAAAAGTTAGGACATAAAAAAATGCACATGTTTTGAACTACGATAACTTGATCCTCTTCACTGAGGTACGTAGGAAGCTTAGCATTTCATTCTAAGTTCACTCACATGAGTTCAAAAGATACATAGTGACTTAATCGTCATTCGAGTGAAGTATGAGGAAATTCAATCCATTCAATCAGCACTTAAAAAGAAAAACAAGATGAAACACCATTCTTCTTTTGAACTTTGGATATCATTTGATTTAAAGGGGGCAATCCATTACGGTAATTCATTGTCTTTAATGAAATGATTACAGTCTTTTAGGAGGCTACAAAGTATTTGTATTGAAGTCAGAGGATTCGCTATTTCTTCATGTTTGCATAGCTTCAAGTTTGTTGGTTCTTCATTTCCGCTCACTGTCCTAACAAAAGAAAAGAAGAGAGGCGTCAAAAAGGAACACAAGTATAAGAAGAAAGATTGCTTGGTGTGACGTTTCAAATTCAGTGAGACTTGAACCCAAAATATTTATGAGAATGGAGATCTTGAATATCAATTGATATAAAGAAAATGTCTTGTGATCCCGAGGCTTCCATACCAAAACATAAAAGTGTTGGCGAAGTGACAGCAACTCGGAACTGTTGGTATATCAAAATTTGATATTAATTTCAAAATACTATCTGAAACTATCCTTAAAGTATTAAACCCTAAATATTGAAATAATTTAGATTAGGAAGTCTTTTTTTCATGAAATCAATAGGTTCATGATTTTGACGTTCGTACATCAAGATATAAAAGTATTGGTGAAGTCGCACAAGTTTGAAATTGTTAGCGTGTTGGATTATACGTTGACTTAGAAATATTATCTGAAACTATTCTTAAGGTATTAAATCTTGAAATTTGGATATGGTTTAGATATTGGAGTCTAATTTCAAAAAATCAAGCGATTTATAATTTCGACGTTTCTACACCAAGACACAATTTGTTTGGTGAAGCTGCGCAAATCTAAAACTATCAACGCGTCGGAATCTAAAGTTAATTTCAAAATATTATCTGGGATGATTCTGAATCTGTTTATTCTAAATTTTGGATATGTCTTAGATACTGAAGTCTAGTTTCCGAAAAATCAAGCGGTTCATGATCTTAACGTTTCTACACCAAGATACAAATATTTTTGGTGAAGTTGCGCAAGTCTGAAACTATCAACGTGTCAGAATTTAAAGTTAGTTTTAAAATAATAATGGGGATGATTCTTAAAGCATTTGATTCCAAATTTTGGATATTTCTTAGATTTTGGAGTCTAGTTTCTACTAAATCAAACGGTTTGTAATTTTGACATTTTTACACCAAGATATGATTTTGTTGGTGAGACTGCACAAATTTGAAATTTTCAATGTGGTGGAATCTTATGTTGGTTTCAAAATATTATACGGGGTGATTCTGAAAGTGTACTTCTCTAAGTTTTAGATATGGTTTAGATATTGAAGTCTAATTTTCGAAATATCAAATGGTTTGTTATTTGGACTCTCCGTAACAAGATATGAATCTTTTATTACAAGTGCGTAAAGCTGATAATTGCAAATGCGACTAAGATAGAAGTCAGACAATGTAAATCAAAAGAGAAGCAATATTATTTATGATGAAATAAAAATATCCACTAGGTCAATCTGACTTGAAGTTAAAAGAGGAGATAATGCTAATAGTCTAATCTTAACAGAACTTGTAGTTGATCAATTTTTGACAGCTAGTCTCCAGGTTCTACTTCTTCTCCTCCAGATTGAGAATCATCAACAATCAGTAAATTTACATTATCATATGAAGAGACCTTAGTCTCGGCAGCTGAAACTTTTTCTTGAATCTCTTCAACATCCTTTTGATATGCTTCTATAACACCTTCGAGATTCTCCATCTATTGTTGTAATGTCTGCAACCTCTTCATAACTCTCTTCAATTTCTTTTCAGTAGAAGAAATATTCTTGACTTTCTCGCTTGCTTCAAGTTTGAACTATTCAAGACGCTCCTTAGCTTTGAAAATTACCTCTATCTTCTCATCTTCACTCATCTTATTATCCAAATTTAATCGTCCTTAGTCATATAAAGCGGAAAGCTTAAAAATATAATCCAGTAAACTCTCTAATGGAGAAAGATCCAAAACATGTGCCTTCTTCATATCCTCGAAAATCTTAGTGATTTGCTCCCTATAAGATGAGAGTAATTATGCACGAGTTTTGGAGAGTCTATTGCAAATATCCTCCCAAAGTCCCAAGAAGAATTCTTTTTTGCAATTAAAGATAATGCTCTTTCCTTCAAAAATAGATACTGCTGCATTTTTCGTTGGTGGAACGCGAGTTGTCTCATTTGGAGTTTATCTTTATAGGGATTTGTCATGAGGAAGAGATGATGCCTTTAGAAGATGACTTCACTTTATACATAGTCCCTACAATAGATTCATCACCAGCTTGCGTCTTGTCATATGAGGATGTCATCGGGTGCCCAAAGGCATTTAGCTGCATAAGGAAAAGGAAAAGAAAGAAAGTAATTTTTAGTGAAGCTATTCGTTCAAAAGCAAAAAGCGAAAAAAGGTGAGGTTATTGTATTATACCTCTTTGTTACAAGTTGTATGTGTTTCTTGAGGGACTTTGAACACTTGGAACCTCTACAACCTCTATTGGGCTTAGGCCTTTTCCTTTTCCAATTTTGATCTTTATTGGTACTTTGTCTTGTATCTTGAGAAACTCGCGTGCTAAATAGAACAACTTGAGGGTATTTCTCTATATCTGTTGAAGTTCACACCATCTCTTTCAAAGCTGCCTTTGAGGGTTTAAGCTTCCTTTTTTTATGTTGTGTAACTACTTTTGGGATTGGAGTAGGCACTTGTTTGAATTTTGAGAGCGTCTTTCAACACCTTGATCTTCACCTCGGCCCAACATTGTCCTCCAAAGCTTGTAAATTATCGTCAAGAAACTTCCCATGCGCTTTCTACCACCAAGACATATAATTGGCGGAGAAAAGCTTCTCCACAAGATCTCCTATTGGGGGAAAACTCGCATGTGACATAGACTGATACAGTGGGCAAATCCTCCAAAATTTGAGTCCTTCATCTACAAAGGTGATACGAATATCATTGTCCAAAATATCAGGGATGTTCTATTAAAATCCAAAGTGACTACCAAACCGATGTGGATTATATGGCTTGATAATGAATGGGTTATCATACTTCAAAGGGAGGTAATTAAAACGTACGCGCATGAAGTAAATTGACTCCAACTCTTGAGGGGCCTCGTTATCCACATAACAATAAGAACGAGAATTAGTTAACATTGTCTATGTCCAAACTATATTCTCTCCATCATGGATTTCTCACATCTTTCTTGTCAAAGTACCTCGCGTCGCCCTCTCCTGAGTATGCCACCATCAAACGGACAGATAAACCCTCAAAAAGTAGGTAATGGGTTTTCATCTAATATGCAAACTAACCATAAACATAGTGGATGTGAAAACAAATTTTGACCTGATCAAGTTGGGATGATACTTCATCCCATTCCCAATATCTTGGAAAATGACTATACTCGCTCTCGATTGTTACCATGTCTCCCCAACGTATTTTTCCTTAAATTATGCAACGCCCTAAATTTGAAAGGGCGATAGCAATGTTTACATGGTGATAAATTGGCGCTTGGAGAGACCATATCTTGGATACTGGATTAAAAGTAGATACTTGCTCCAAGGTCCTGTTTTCTACATGAAGCGGTTTCCTCAAAGAAGGCCATGAGGCCGCATACCGGCCAGCTTGTCGGGTGTGAATCAAATGTTTAGTTTGTTTGTCACGACCCCAAATCCACTAGTCGTGATGGCACCTAACCCAACCCGCTAGGTAAGTCAAATAATAATTATCCAATTTCGATAATATTAACAAGATAATTAAACAAAAGTAATTTACTGAATACTATACATTTCCCAAGGACTAGTAGTACAAATCGTGAGCTTTAAAGAATAGAGTTTAAAAAATTAAAATGAAATAAATACATGGTCTATTTGAAAGATACATAAACAGATTTTATAGATCTAATGCTATCTCGAACGAGGGGCAGCCACAACCGGGACGCAAGTACATCTTCAATCCAACTCTCATCGAACACAGCAACCTCAACAGCCAATATCTGCATGCAATGTGAAAAAGTGTAGTATCAGTACAACCAACCCCATGTACTAAGTAAGTAATAAACCTAACCTTAGGATGAAAGTAGTGACGAGCTAATACAAGTTCGGGTTCAATGCCAAGATCTCACAACAGTTCATAACAGCATAAATACAAGAATAAGAGAGGTATCTCAGAAGTAAAATTGCTCAGCTCGTTCACATTTCCAGAAAATGGTCAAGCTTTTCAAGTATCTCAGTGAAAACCCAAATATCTTACCAAAAATGCCAAAAGTACGAGTAAGTTGAAAACTGAAAATTTTCCAAATATCCGTTCCACAATAAATAAAAATGTTTCATCTTCTTTCCAAATAACAAGTCTAAAATACCTCTCTATGCCCACATATCAATGTGCATAATAAGTAATGAATAACGTAATACCATATAACATGAGGAAAAATGCATCTCTATGCATGTATGGCATGTGTGCATGCAAATGCCATGTATCTAGGAGATGAATCATGTAATCACACTCTCAAAGTACTCAATCTCACTGCTCAATGCTCAGCATACTCAAACACTCAGCGTTGTACAAGAACTGTTGCGGCGTGTAGCCCGATCCACATATATATATAGTCGACTGCGCTCACTAGGGGTATGTACAGACTCCGGAGGGGCTCCTTCAGCCCAAGAGCTATATTGTTGTGGTGTACAGCCCGATCCAATATTGTTGCGGCGTGCAGCCCGATCCAATAAAATATAATCAACATATTGCTGAGGCGTGCAGCCCGACCCATAAGGTAAATATATAATATGTTGCGGCGTGCAGCCCGGCCCATAATGTATAATATAATATGCTGCAACGTGCAGCCCGACCCATAATGTCACTCTCACTCACGCCCTCGGCCTCACTAAGTCATCACTCTCTCTAGTCTCGCTCACGCGCTCACAATATCATGAAAATAGCCCGACAACAATGATATGATGTATCGATAATAACAACTGAGATTGAGATATGATATGAATGCATGAATATGACTGAGTACAAAATATCAATGAAATCAGTGAGATGACAACAAGAAACGACCACTGTGGGTCCTAACAACATCAGCATGAAGCCTAAACATTATATTTAACATGATTGATAGCTCATTTACTCTATCGCATGATGAAAATACAGTTATCAACAAACTAGGGCTACTATACAGTTCCATGGAAGCAACAATGTCCCAATTCACATGGTGCACGCCCGTCACCTAGCATGTGTGTCACCTCAATAACAATCACATAACAAGTATAGTGGGGTTTCATACCCTCAGCACAAAGTTTAGAAGAGTTACTTACCTCGAAAGAGCCAATACCAATGCCGAGCAAGCCAAGTGATGCTCCAAAGATGCCATCACGTGCGTACCGACCTCGGAACGACTCGAAACTAACCAAAAACAACTCAAATACATCAAACAAGGCTAAGGGAGCCAATCCCAATCATAAA
Source organism: Nicotiana paniculata (assembly GCA_005239505.1). Lineage (NCBI taxonomy): Eukaryota > Viridiplantae > Streptophyta > Magnoliopsida > Solanales > Solanaceae > Nicotiana > Nicotiana paniculata. The sequence continues at coordinate 69,301 of MDKI01277546.1, read as the reverse complement.
AGACCAATCTTGAATCAAAAACCCGAAATTGGCCAAAACCCAAACCCGGGCTCGCGCCTCGAAAACCGACAAACATCACAAAATCCAACAACCCATTCAATTACGAGTCCAACCATACTAATTTCACTCAATTTCGACTCTAAATCGATGTTCAAAACTCAAAAATTCATGTTATGAAACTTTAGGCCAAAACCCCCCAATTTCTCTTTAAAATCCATTCACCAATTGCCAAAACTGAAGATAGATTCGTGAAATATAACCAAAGCCGAGTGGACAACACTTACCCCAATTCTCGTGATGAATTTTGCTCCAAACATTGCCTCAATCCGAGTCCCACATCTCCAAGTATGAAGAAAGACCAAAACCCTCGAGTTTTATAGCTTCTGCCCAGCAGATTCCGCATCTGCGGTAAAGAGGTCGCATCTGCGACCTTCATTTTTGCGGGAGACGGCTCGCATTTGCGAGAAAGGCCGCTTCTACGATGGCCATCGTCGCATGTGCGATTGCGCATATGCGCCTGAAGATCCGCTTCTGCAATGCCTCCCCAGCCAGCACCCCCTCACTTCTGCGACTGCCTTGTCGCTTCTGCGACCAAGTGCGATCACACCAGAACTAGCAACCACCAGCCTTAACCAAAATTTCCAAAATGCTCCAAACCTCGCCCAAAACTCGCCCAAGCCCCTCGAGACCCTGTCCGAACATGCCAACGAGTCACATAACATAACACGAACCTACTCGAGGCCTCAAAACACACATAAAAATATCGAAACGACGAATCACACCTCAAATCGAAATCTATGAACTTTGAACTTTGAACTTTGAACTTCAAATCTAAAACTCGCGCTGAAACATATCAAATCATCCCGGAATGAACCCCAATTTTGCACACAAGTCCCAAATTACATGACGAAGCTATTCAAATACCAAGAAACACAATTCAAACCTGATATCCTCAGAGTCAACTTCCGGTCAAACTTATGAACTTTCCAAACCTTCAAATTTCCAATTTTCGCCAACTAGTGCCGAAACCTTCTAGAAACATCCAATTTAAATCCGGGCATATGCCCAAGTCCAAAATCACCATCCGGACCTAACGGAACCATTATATTCCGTTACGGGGTCCAATTCGCAAAAAATCAAACTAGGTCATCTTTTCAACTTAAAGTTTCAATAATGAAATTCATTCTTCCAAACTGATTTCGAATAACCTAAAAACCAAAACCGACGATTCACATAAGTAATAATACATCACGGAGCTACTCATGCCCGTAAACTACCTAGCGAAGTGCAAATGCTCGAAATGACCGGTCGGGTCGTTACATTCTCCCCCACTTAAACATACGTTCGTCCTCGAACGTGCCAAGAGTTGTTCCCAAAACCACCAAACCGCCGTATAACCTTACCATATACATACCCAGGGGTGATCCCACATCACCCCTATCTCATATAGGCCTGATAACACAACGTAACTGAAATTTCTCAATTCAACCTAGCTCATAAGCCTTAGAATAAAACAATTTTCCAAAATTCGGAATTTCTTATAATATCTGGATCTCGAAACCTACACGATGTATAAGTCTGAACAAGTTGTACCAAACTGCAACCATAACCCAACCTACAATCACATGATATACCACATGACCCCAATACCGTAGCAAGATATCATATCACAGTAACTGCTCAAAACAACCCAATCCCGGTAATAAACCTCATACCTAACAAAAACCTCATTCTAAAACCTCTGAACACTGTCGATAATGAAAGAACACGTAGAAGCTCATAACCATTCATAAAATCAACAAGACGTGGAGCTCCCTCTCCTTCAACAAGGACTATGGACAATTTCCTAAGCCGACTTCCGATATTATCCTTCCAAATATACCATAATCAAAACCGATAGCACCCATCCTAGATCCGACAACTTCATCTTATCAACTATCAACTACTCTACTGATACGCAACATCAATACTACCCGGATCCATGAACCGTGCAATCCATGCACCAATAAGCAACAATCCAAATGTACTCAATAGTGAAAATGAATCAATCAAGAGAATCGTCCCGCAAGCTCAATTGGTATCACCACAACGTAATGCTAAGAACCTATCACACTCCGTAGAACTATCACGCGACTCCATAACAAAGGTTCATACCTCAATATAACTCCGTCGCAATGCGCGACTCCATCCAAACAATGATCCATCTCATATACCTCGAGCCACCCTGCTCAAAATCAAAAACCATGTGAAATTTGGCATCAAGTACCCAAAGTGCATTACCATAATAAATCTTGGCAAACACATCACAAAATTTAAATGTGGACTACTCTTGTTTTCTTGACGTACAAAATAATAATTTGCAATGTGATCATCAATGTACATGATAATTACTTAATGCAATGGTACATTTTATGAAATGTGAAGAAAAAAAGAAATAAGAACAAAGAGCTCTACCTATGGATAAGAATTGGCAACAACAGTAGGATGACTAATATTAGACTATATAAAACCATAACCTCGCAATGGCGCCAAGGTTTTGATCTAGTGGTAAGAGCCCACTGCACGATATGTGAGTTAGTCACGAGTTGAAACCCTTTTTTCACATATATAAGTCTGGTACTTAAGTGGAGAAAGTTGATAGAAAGGCTTGTTCATTATCCATCGAGTTTCGCACCAGACGCCATCAGGACAGGCGTAATGTTAAAATTATGAGTTCGGCAGAACCTAATACATTTTGGCCTATTGATATATACATGAGAGGTTGTGATGTGTTTGCCAAGAGTTGTTCCCAAAACCACCAAACCGCCGTATAACCTTACCATGCAAATACCCGGGGGTGATCCCCCGTCAGCCTATCCCATATAGGCCCGATAACACAACGTAACTGAAATTTCTCAATTCAACCTAGCTCATAAGCCTTAGAATAAAAAAAATTCCAACATCCGAAATTTCTTATAATATCTGGATCTCGCAACCTACACGATGTATAAGTCTGAAAAAGCTGTACCAAATCGCAACCATAACCCAAGCTACAATCACAGGATATACCACATAACCCCAATACTCGTAGCAAGATCTCCTATCACAGTAACTACTCAGAACAACCCAATCCCGGTAATAAACCTCATACCTAACAAAAACCTCATTCTAAAACCTTCGTACACTGCCGATAATGAAAGAACGCGCAGAAGCTCATAACCATTCATCAAATAAACAAGTCATGGAGCTCCCTCTCCTTCAACAAGTATAGCCAATTTCCTAAGCCGACTTTGGATATTATCCTTCCAAATATACCACAATCAAACCCGATAGCACCAATCCTAGATCCGACGACTTCATCTTACAAACTACCAACAACTCTACTGATACGCAACATCAATAATACCCAGATCCATGAACCGTGCAATTCATTCACCAATAAGCAACAATCCAAATGTATTCAATAGCGAAAATGACTCAATCAAGAGAATCGTCCCGCAAGCTCAACGGGTATCACCACAATGCAATGCTAAGAATCTATCACACTCCATAGAACCATCACGCGACTCCATCACAAAGGTTCATACCTCAATATAACTCTGCCGCAATGTGCGACTCCATCCAAACGTTGATCCATCTCATATACCTCGAGCCACCCTACTCAAAATCAATAACCATGAAATTCGGCATCAAGTACCCAAAGTGTATTACCATAACCACGGAGAATCAAATGACAGAATGCCACACAAATCCCGAAAGGACATAACCAATACGCCCCCAATCATGCAATACCCAATTACTCAATTATTTAGATTCCGCTACCAGACCACCATAGAACCGCATCATGTGTCGAATCACAACCCCTCGTAGCATAGCAGAGTATCTCACAGGAAATTTCAGAACACGAATAAGCTTAGCAACAACCCAATAACACATCCCTCAAAAATAACATTATGGAGCCAACCCATCCAACTCGGTGTAGATTACACATCCTAATTGGGACTATCAATGGAACCCCCAAATCAACTTCAGACACCCACAAATGCATAAATAAGCCTCTGAAAGCCCATAATGTTTGAATCATAACACATACTATCATCTGGCTAGTTCAGCCATGACTTCACAGTCCATAACCATGGAATAATCTGCTCCTGAGACCTCTCAGTCTCCAACTCCTTAGAACACATGAATCGCCATATCTGATCCCAACTCCACCGCCAGAATGCCTAACACATGGCTCATACACGATCATCCTTTCGTGCCACATAGAAAAATTTAAATGACAGCAGTCGATCAACAAGGAAAGTGTCGTAGTACCAGTGAAGTATCCATAAATCAAACACATTTCCCCTTATGAAATGTATACTCTCATCAAGTCATACCAATTAGTTATCATTTACCTAGTCATCTGAAATCGTCCATGTTGCCCACAAATTTCATGACCTCCCCTTCAAAACTGAACTGTGATCTCGCTCACGTAAATCTCAAATCCCACACAACACATCGCATATACCATGACATCATATGAAAAATACGAGAACTTCATAGCCCACTACGAGTCACAAGCAACTACACACTCAATTAGCCAAGGATCTTCCATTTTATTTCATCCAGGAGAAATTCAGTATGCGCCAAATGATCCTCAGGCCAGTAATAAATATACCCCTCGAACCGTGGTACAAACCATTAAGAACTCTTCGAAACCCATTTGCACATAACCAAGCTATCAGGACCGAATCTCTCTAGATCAACCTAGCCATGCAGGTAGCCAAAACCCAATAGCATCGCCACGATACACCTATAAGGACTCACCATATAATAAGTACCCAAAGAACCGATCATACCCATTACCGTGCTGATCCAACCTACTACCTAACTGTCCTATTTCTCTAAGTCCTTTCCAAATTGCCTTTAAATTGATATTTCTCCTTGTTAGAGCTCCACGATCCCTAACCAAAATTCACCACACAAGAGACCCTAGTATAAAACCACAATGCCCTAAGGCCCATAAGCCGCTGACTTCCCTCTTAAGCACCCAAAGCACCACAATCGAGACACCCACTCTAAAGAGACCTTATGCGAACCTAAAAATTTTTCCTTCACCTTCTTAATGCTGAAATGCATAATCCTCAATGATATAAAAATTCCATAAGTCTCGAAACCGTCCAATACAAATATTAGGTCCTAGCCATATACCGATCCGAAATTCGCAATTGCCACATATAATTCTTGAATCTTTTATAACCATTGTCGAGAGTCATCCACTCTTCTCAAATCTCAATTATACCGCCCCAAACGGTCCAAACAACCGTACCCCATTGGCACGACAAAAACCAAAGAAGTAACCCACACTCCTACGTAACCGAGCAAATTCCTACTTCATGCACACTACATCCTTTACGAATGACAAATCAATTGTTAAATTATTATCATATACCCATAGAGTATAATACCACCTGTATCCAGAAATTTCCATTACTCGAGTCATTCTCAAACTCCACCTCCGCAAGACATAAAAAATTCACCAGTATACCTCAACTAAAACCAATACGACACATAATCGTGCAATCGACTTATCAATAACAAACTCCCCCACTTGGCTCAAGCCATAGATCAAAACACACAGTACCTCACAATGATCATACTCTATTACTGCAACCATACCATAGTGAGATTCAACTAAATCATTCATAAGCTCAGATAATACCACCCATCTAATACCTCAAATCATCTGCAAATCTCTCATTCATCATTGTAGAAATCAAGCCAACTCTCATAAGCGGCCCGAACTCAAATTGCAGCATATATAATCCACTAGTAAAAGAGAACTCTCTACAAAACAACATAGGGATCACACAACATCAGGACACCTCACAAGAGATAACCCAACTGCTTAGCCTCAAACTGACATATTTTTATACCCTCCCACAGTCATAACAGTTATGCAATCACTTAATCTTCTTGAGTCTGAATAATAACACGACATGAAGATCTACTTCACTCCACAACTAAACTCCATGAGAGGTCCTTCAACAACCCCCATAACTCGAGGCCATACGCCAAATCAAGATAGAAATCAAACACCCAACAGTCCTTTCTACATCTCAGGTAAACTCTGCTCGTCAAATTCAAACAATCTGAACACATCTCGCAATCACATCATACCCACCACATAGTCATCCAATCACAACCCCACTAATATGGATACCAATAGACATATAAGTCCCAAAAGCACATGCGCACACAATCAAAATATCCATGCTCAAGCTACAATAAAAAAACCTAACCTCTAGTCCTCCACACTGTTCCATCGTCAGCATGCCAAAATCACATCTTGCACCTAAACCTTGGAATCACAAGTCATCGATGCACGAATGATATCGAGCGCTCATATGCGTATACGAATGCGTAGAAGGGATTTCAAAGAGTTACACTTCAAGATAGATCAATGCCGCACGATAAGGAAAGAAAGGTGGAAAGTATATCCTAAATGTCATGTAGCCTCTCGAAGATATGTATGGACGTCATCCTACCGATCCGCAAGACTCTACTAGACACTTGCTCATTACTTGTAGAACCTATGAACTTAGAGCTCTGATACCAACTTGTCACGACCCCAAATCCACTAGTCGCAATGGCACCCAACCCAGCCCGCTAGGTAAGTCAACTAATAATTATCCAATTTCAATAATATTAAAAAGACAATTAAATGAAAGTAATTTACTAAATTCTATACATTTCTCAAGGACTGGTAGTACAAACCATGAGCTTTTAAGAATAGATTTTACGAAACTAAAATGAAATAAATACATGGTCTGTTTGAAAGATACATAAACAGAGTTTCATAGATCTAATGTTATCCCAAACGAGGTGCAGCCATAACCGGGACGCAGGTACATCTTCAATCCAGCTCTCATCGAACACGGCAACCTCAGCAGCCAACATCTGCACGCAATATGCAGATGTGTAGTATCAGTACAGCCGATCCCATGTACTAAGTAAGTAATAAACCTAACCTTAGTTTAAAAGCAGTGACAAGCTAATAAAAGGTCGGGTTCAATACCAAGATCTCACAACAGTTCATACAGCATAAATACAAGAATAAAAGAGGTATCTCAGAAGTAAAAATTCTCAACTTGTTCACGTGTCCAGAAAATGGTCAAGATTTTCAAGTATCTCAGTGAAAACCCAAATCTCTTACCAAAAATGCCAAAGGTACGAGTAAGTTTGAAAACTGCAAATTTCCCAAATATCCTTTCCACAATAAATAAAAATGTTTCATTTTCTTTCTGAATAACAAGTATAAAATACCTCTCTATGCCAAAATATCAATGTGTATAATAATTCATGAATGACGTGATACCATATACCATGAGAAAAAATGAATCTCTATGCATGTATGTCATGTGTGCATGCAAATGCCATGTATCTAGGAGATGAATCATGTACTCACACTAAAAGAATACTCAATTTCACTGCTCAATGCTCAACACAGTCAAATACTCAGCGATGTACAATAACTGTTGCAGCGTGCAGCCCGATCCACATATATATATATATAGTCGACTGCGCTCACAAGGGTGATGTACAGACTCTAGAGGGGATCCTTCAGCCCAAGGGCTATATTGATGCGGCGTGCAGCCCGATCCAATACCGATGCAGCATGCAGCCCGATCCACTAAAATATAATAAATATATTGTTGCGGCGTGCAGCCCGACCCATAAGGTAAATATATAATATGTTGCGGCGTGCAGCCCAACCCATAATGTATAATATAATATGTTGCAGCGTGCAGCCTGACCCATAATGTCACTCTCACTCATACTCTTGGCCTCACTCAGTCATCACTCTCTCCAGTCTCTCTCACAGGCTCACAATATCATGAAACTAGCTCGACAACAATGATATGATGTATCAATAATAACAACTGAGACTGAGATATGATATGAATGCATGAATATGACTGAGTACAAATTATCAATGAAATCGGTGAAATGACAACAAGAAACCACCACTGTGGGTCCTAACAATATGAGCATGAAGCCTAAACATGATATTTAACATCATTGATAGCTTATTTACTCTATCACATGTGAAAACACAATTATCAACAAACTAGGGCTATTATACAATGCCATGGAAGCAACAGTGTCCCAATTCACATGGTTCACACCCACACACCCGTCATCTAGCATGTGTGTCACCTAAATACCAATCACATAACATGTATGGCGGGGTTTCATACCGTCAGCAGTAAGTTTAGAAGAGTTACTGTTACAGCCCATGTTTTTGTAAGTGAGAATACGTTGTAAGTCAATTGATGTAAGCTCAGAAATAAGATTATATTTGGAAGCATATAAAGTAATATAATCATGTTACCTTGGAGGTTACAAATATTTAAGATCATGAATAACAAGTACCAAGAGGGTTGGAAATCTTAGAAGCTAAACCAATTGAAGAAAATAAGTTTCGTCGAAAGTCGACAAGTTAGGAATGTTATAACATGTACTTTAGGGTGAGACTATGATTCATTACATGATAAGGAGGTTATATTATGAGTTATATTTGTCTTATGATATTCGTGTGCTACGTTTTGAAGTCAAGCAAGTTGTGGAACAAAAGTTGGCAAAGGTCTTCACAAGTTACATTCATAAATTTGTTGAAACTTAGGTCAAATGTATATGAGCTTTTCTCACAATATAATTGGAACTAAGGGATGATATATCAACAAATTGAATATATATGATTCTAGTTTCAAACTCATTAAACCGTTCATCGATACGACATAGGAGTAGAGAGATATTTGCAGTTTTGCGAGACTGCGCAGACATCCTAAGTGACAAGTAGGTGGTTCACTAAAGCTTTTTGAGAAATACATTTCGTGTGTTATATGAGGTTTTATTGGGAAATATTATATACCAAATTTAAGTTCTTGGAATTTAGTTTCCAATTCTCTTAACCGTTCATTCATAAGACATCCGTATAAAAAGATATAAGCGTCGGAAGATGGGCCAATGCTAGGGTGCCAAGCTAGTACCTCTTTGACTTTTCCAAAGTTAATATATATAAGTTTTAGGTCGTGTTTTTCTTCATTTTTCAGCATACCACGACCAGAGAACACCCATAAACATATCCTTAAGATATCTTCTAGGGTTTCAAAGAATATTATCATCCCGGGCATGAAATCGAGAAGCGATAACATCAAAACGATTCCTACGACGTAAGTGTCATTATGCCCCCTCTTTTTTTTCTTTGTAGTTAGAATTTTGGAAGGTACTTCATAGTTAAGAAACGTGTAATATCTGTATTTAGTGTTTAAATATTAAGTAAGGTTGATAAATGTGTTTCCTAATAGTTAGAACTCACGGGACGGTGATCGGAAGCCGTGAGTTTGAATTATTTGACTTGTAGCGGACTGTTTTGTGGACTCTTTTGTGTTACTGTTGGGATGCATATTTCACTACTGTTTTGTGGAGTTTTGGAGGAGGAAGGGTTTGGATAAACACCATATATATGTATGGTGGTGTGCTGGTCGTTCGTCGTAACATTTTCGGGTCATTTGAGACTACTACGGTGGTCATTTTGTGTATGAAGAGATTGCGGTGTGTTGGGCTGTTTTGTAGTATTTTGTGGTGTATATAATGCTGGAAAATAATGTATATATGTTTTTGTTGTTTTTGTGTTCTTGTGTTGTTGGTGTTATCTTGAATTTGGAGGAAGTAAGGATAATAGGGGAGATGCTGCCCGTTTTTATACAAAATAAGCTTGTCGTTCGTTGTGCAATAGTTGTACCTTTCGTACCTTAACGATAGTATTATTATCGTTGTTGTAGATCAAGGTGAGAAGAGGCGAGTTCAAATTGGTGAATGGAAAGATTGTGATAAGGTATGTTAAGTCATTTCCTTCTTTCTTTTGGCATGATCTAAAGTGAAGCGAACGTCCACGATATGCTATTTCATAACGAATATACTCCTAGAAACTATAGTGATCAATGTTGTTCTTTCCTTAAAAAATTATTCTAAGAAAGTATGTATAATCCCTGAGTCCTAGTGAATTTCATATTCATCGTATGATGTCCATAATGTTAATAGAAGGTGCAACTACCTTACGTCACTCCAAAAGGTTTAGAGCGTGATTCCAGGAGTCCAGCATGCATTATATATAGTATTTATTTTACTCTACCAAGACGCGCTATAGGCGGCCGGGTACGGCACCTATTGTGCAACCACTAATCAGTTGGGTCTTACCGAGCTCCACGTGATCGGGTACGTTTTTACCGAGTCCTCTTTGAGGCCGGGTACGATATGATGATGATGATTCCCACAGAGGCGGATGTTTTTAAAAGATTATGTATATATATGTATCAAGCATTTCATGTCACTATCTCTTAGAGGCAGTCAGATGCTACATGTTGCATCTCCTATATCTCTCTTTACATTACTGTTCTTATTTATGTTTTTCGACCTTACATACTTAGTACTTTATTTGTATTGACGTCTCTTTTGCCTGGGGACGCTGCGTTTCATGCCCGCAGGTCCCGATAGACAGGTTGACAGTCCTCTAGTAGGCTATCAACTCAGCGGAAGGTGTTGCTGCACTCTACTTGCTCCGGAGTTGCCTATTTGGTCGGTATAATTGGGACATGCATTGACTGGTATGGCGGGGCTGTCCCGACCTTTATGTTGTTTATGTACTCTAATAGGCTTGTAGACAAATGTCAGGTATATGGATACTTGTATGGCCTTGTCGGCCTATGTTTTGAGTTTACAAATGGTCATGTCATCCTTATAGGCGCGTATGTCACATGTATAAGTTTCTATATCATGTTAGGTCATCATATATCTAGCATTCCCTTATGTTTTATTTCGATTATGTCATGATGACCATTTTGGCACATTAACCCGTGATAGTATAATAAGAAAGATATACAATGTTGGTACTCGATTGAGTAAGATACCGGGTGCCCGTCGCGGCCCATAGGTTGGATGTGACAGTTACTTACCTCGAAAGAGTGAATACCAATGCCGAGCAAGCCAAGCGATGCCCCAAAGATGCCATCACACACATTCCTACCTCCAAACAGCTCGAAACTAACCAAAAACAACTCAAATACATCAAACAAGGCTAAGGGAACCAATCCCAATCAAAAAAGATCAATCTTGAATAAAAAACCCCGAAATTAGCCAAAAACCCAACCCGTGCCCGCGCCTCGAAAACCAACAAAACTCACAAAATCCGACAACACATTCAATTACGAGCTCAACCATATTAATTTCACTCAATCCCGAGCCCCTCAGTACCCCCTCCGAACATGCCAACGAGTCACATAACATAACACGAACATACTCGATGCCTCAAAACACACATAAAAACATCGAAATGATGAATCATATCAAATCGAAATCTATGAACTTGGAACTTCAAATTTCCAAAACTCGCGCCAAAACATATCAAATCATCCCGGAATGAACCCGAATTTTGCACACAAGTCCCAAATGACATGACGAAGCTATTCAAATTCCCGGAACCACAATCTGAATCTGATATCCTCAAAGTCAACTTCTGGTCAAACTTATGAACTTTCCAAACCTTCAAATTTTTAATTTTTGCCAACTAGTGTCGAAACCTTCTAGAAACATCCAAATGTAAATCCGGACGTACGCCCGAGTCCAAAATCACCATCCGGACCTAACGGGACCATTAAAACTCCATTCCAGGGTAAAGTTCACAAACAACCAAACTAGGTCAACCCTTTCAACTTAAAGTTTCAACAATGAAATTCATTTTTCTAAACCGATTCCGAATAACCTGAAAATAAAAGTGGGAAAGGGACGAGGGTGTTTTTGTTAGTTTGAGTGCCCGTATGATTAACTAAAGAACTTGGTTCTTCACTTTTTTCCTTAAACGAAGTAAAGTAAGCACTAAAAACACAATGATTTTTATGTAGAAAATCATCGCAGCACAAAAGGTGAAAAAACCACGACCTACTCGACTAAAGTGAACAACATATAATTCTTCAGTTGATTAGTAAAAGGATAAGATCAGAAGTCCAAAGTAGATTGTATTTAAATGCCCGGACTTGAAATCTTCTATGAGTCCTATGCATAGTCAACTTCTCCTATGATAGCAGCTTCTCCAATCATAGGACACTTATGTTCTTACACAGACGTTCAATCATCAAAAGCTGGTTCTTAGAACAGTTAAGCAGCTACGTTGAGGACCTGGTTCTTTGAATCATTGCATTTAAACAAACTTAATTAATCATCAAAATCTCAATATTCAAAAATTCCCCCTTTTGAGGATGACAAACTTTGTCCACAGCAAAACTGGGTATTCACAATAAGTACCATCGATAGACATGCATATTCACAACCCACAACCCCCTAACCGTATCTTCCCCCTTTTGGCATTATCGAAAAAACAAAAGGATGTTAGACGGATGAGGCACGGATAATGTAAGATTCAAGGCCATACATGCTACAGTATAAGCCTAAGAATTATCATGGCAAATAGACTAGGTTGAAGATACAATAGTGTACAAAGCAATAAAGCTATACAAGAGAAGACATTTGTAGTGCCAAAATAAGCCTAGGGCTTTGTCTTAAACATTATAACAAAAGAAACTGAGCGTACTGTAATCTACTCAAACTAAGAAAAAAGAAATAAAATAAAATCCAAAGCATCACGGGGAAATCAAAAGGAAACTAAGCACACTAGTAAGGAGCAAGTTCATGGGTGAGAGGTAGAGAGGGTCAATGCTTTCACAAGAGTGGCAATCTGTTGGGCATGAACTTCCCTATCTCTTCTGAGCTCTTCCCCGAGCTGGCTGATTTCCTTTCTCACCTTATCATTGTCTTCACAAATCTTGGCATTCTCATCAATAGCCAACTCCAACTTCTTACTGAGCTCTGCAACGCTGCTACTCCCAGGTAAAATAGCAGATCGTATGGATCCCTATCCTTGATCTCCTCATAGCCACACTACTTGAGGGTAACAGAATCCAAAACATCATTGTGATTTCCACACTTAAGCTCAGGCAAGCAATGTTGAGCTTGTCAAACAGCTCTGTTAATATTAAACCATAATGCATAGCATGCTTAGTCTTGGAAGTGTCTGCATCTCTTACCATATGCTGAATTATTAGGCTATGGAGATTGATAGGTATATTAGTGTCAAGCAGTTCTATTACAGCCATATCCAACAGGGTAGCTTCATGACTTCTCTCAGACCTCTGAAGAATGCATGAATTAACAAAATGAAATAAAAGCTTGTTGGAAGGGGGTCGTATCAGTCTTGTACACCTTCCGGGGAGCATCCAATTCAAACTTTTAAGAGAACTTTCTTGTGACCACAATGCCAGTGTCAACATCATTATCTATAGATGGACACTTTTTCTTCAAGTGATTGTCAAATCCCAAAGAAGAAATATTCAAAAGCATCCCTATATCCTCAGCATCAAAGTCTATTTCAGATCCCCTTACATTAATTTTCTACTTTCCCATCAAATTTCAAGTTTGCATCGAACTCCACCACAGCAGGAACATACAAGAGGGAAAGCTTTGTAAACATATTCTTTCATCCCTGTAGCTCAAGTTTTTCTACTAGTTGAGTCATCCCCTTCTCATCGATGTTTGCAAGAATATTCCCATTAAGCACTTTTCTATTTCTGAACTCTATGAGTTTATCAACCACAGCTGGCACATTATTTCTTATCTTTCCTCTACTGGCCCTTACAAAAAGGGTAGCAGTTTTTGTAGCTTTGGAAACCTTTCTTTTTTGTGTAGAGGACTTTGCTGGAATAGCAGACTCAGACACAACTTTTCCATCCAGCTCAACCCCAGGTTCCACATTTTAAACTTCCATCCTTGGCTTCTTGGCACTTCTTGACTTCATGATTTTTTCATCAAAATCCTTTCTTTTACTCCTTTTAAGAGGAGTCATCTTGCTTCATTGAAGTCCCTCATGGAAGAAGAATTGGCTGATGTAGAAGGCTTATTTCCTGGCAGGAGGAGTCACTTCTTTCCTTATTGAGAGTGCCGACTTTGTTTCTTTCGTAGGAGTCTTCCTGGGTTTCTTCCCTACCTCAGACAATGTCAAGTCATCTTCGTCATTGTTAACCTCTTCATCTCCAGTGAAAGGAGTTACCAAAGGCCCAGGTTCTTGAGTCCTTTTATCTTCACCAGTTTCTTATGAATGGGGCTTTGACAGTGTTCCCAATGGTCATAGAGCCTTCAGATTCCTCATTCATATTCTCATTATCCTCCTCACTTTCTTCGACCACTCCTTCACTCTCACTTACTTTTTATCGATCCCCACCCTCTCTCAGAATTGTCATGTTCTCCACTATGGTTTTCTTCTTCTGCCGAACTTGTTCACCTATCCTACAATCCGTATCACTATGCTTCTCTTCTCCAGAGTCTCCCTCATTCTGATTATTTTCTTCGTCATTAGTTATGTCTTGAGCATTATGCTCCTCATGAATATCCACAACTTCTTCCTTTTTTCACCCTCATTGTCATCCTCATCCTCCGTCCGACTAAATGAAAGACCATCAGATGCCTCCTTTTGTATTGGTTCTTTCTTCCTTCCCCCTCAACTACAGGCACCACAATAGTTGTATCTACCCCTTTCCCTAGATTATCTACACCTTGTTCTACAGTGAATTCCTCAACTTGTAGTTTCTCAGTTGTTGGTGGGAGAGTGTTTAAGGGTGAAATATCTATAGCGGATAGCACACCATCTAATCTTGAAGGAGGAATTTGTACCTGACTAGCAATGATTAACACTGATCGCCCCTGAACCACAGCTTCCTTATCCACTGTGTCTGCTTGAGTAGTAGCATCGGGCACTTTCTTAACAGATTTTCTTGGAGTAGCCTTGACCTTGGTTGAATTAGATGTATTTTTTGTAGTAGGCTCAGGGTGGTTAGTTTTGGAAGTGAAGGTGCAGTGGAGGTGTGGATGGTGAGTGCAGTAGGAATAAGGGATAATGATGTAGGTACAGTGGAGGATGAAAGAGAAGGAGCAGGTGTTGGTGTGGGTTCACTTGATGGCATGACACTTTTCTTTGATTCAGGCATCATGTTCTTGGTTTTTTATTCGGACTTAGATGATAATTTGGCTTTAGAAGGGGTTTGGCTGGATTTAGGCATGGTGATCAGAGGACAGACTCGATTAAGGAAAAGAGAGAATTGATTCTTGATATTTGTTCTTGATTCTTGCTTAGGGTTTGAGAGAAACGGTGAGGTTTGAGAAGCTGATCATAAAGTCCTTTCAAAGACGTTAATCCTGATTTGACTGTAAGAGAGAGGGTGACTGAATTTGAGTTTTAACGGGACTCTTATAATGGTTACTTTGACTATTATGATTTCAGGAGTAATTCAACTTTAATTGCTTTAGGATTCCCCCTTCTTTTTACTAGAAGACAAGTAGAAGTGATGCCAACGGATTTAGAAGTCTGAGCATAGCAATAATTTAGTATATTAAGTCCCAATGAACTAAGACAATATGGATTGTACCTGAGTCGAAGAACCAACTCCTTAGTAGTTTCTTACTTGTTTCTGCAATAAAGCTTCAGTACTTCACATTAGTATTATGCAACATAGTTATCAGCCAAATTTTTCAAGCAAGTATGCGTGCTTTATACAAGCACGAGTCTAAATCAAATACATTGTACTTAACTATTTACATCTGATTATACCTTTTCTAGCCAATCATTGAGGTTCAACTTAGTTGGAAGCATTGATTAGACCTAGTTCTAGTCTATTCATTTGAAAGTGATCCCTACTCAGAGCTTTAGTAAAATATTAGCAATTTGATCTACAATTTTAAAAAAATTTAATTAAGATTCCCCTTTTCAACATTGTCTCTGAGAAAGTGGTGTCTAATGTCAATGTGCTCGGTTCTCTTGTGATGACGTGAATTTTTAGTAATATTTATGGCATTTGTGTTATCACAGAAAATAAGAACACAATCAAAAAAAATATCATTGTCCCTTAGTTGTTGTCTTATCCATAACAATTGAGCACAGCAGGATACTGCTACCACATATTCAGCCTCAGTTGTAGATAAGGCCACTGAGTTTTGCTTCTTTGTTTCCCAAGACACTAGACAAGAACCTAGAAAATGAGCTGTTTGTTTTTCCTGTCAACATGAAAACGTGCATAGTCAACATTAGCATAACCAACTAGATCAAAGCTATACCCTTTGGGATACCATATGTACATGTCAGGAGTCCCCTTGAGATATCTTAGTATCCTCTTAACAGCCTTCAGGTAAGATTCCTTGGGATTTTCCTATCTTGCACATAGTCCCACACTGAATATAATATCATGCATGCTTGTTGTGAGGTACAATAGTGACCCAATCCTTCCTCTATATATTTTCTGTTCAACATTTTTCCCTTCTTTACCAAGGTCCAGTTTTGTTGCAGTAGCAATGGAAGTGTCAATGAACTTAGAGGATTCTATGTTGAACTTATTTAGTAGTTCCTTGATGTATTTCTGCTGATGTATCATGGTTCCAACAGGTGTTTGCTTGATTTTTAGCCCCAGAAAGAAGTTCAATTCACCCATTATGCTCATTTCACATCATCTCAGCAATTCCTTGCATATTGCTTCATTAGTAGCCTCAAAGATAATGTCACCCACATACACTCACAATCAAAATATTCTTGCCTTATCTCCATAGAAATAGAGTGGTTTCCACCTTTCCTCTTGCAAATTTGTTGTTAAGAGAAATTTTGAGAGTCTTTCATACCAAGCTCTTGGAGCCTATTTCAGTCCATAAAAAGCTTTATCTAGCTTAAATATAGGGTGAATTACATGGCGGAGCATCTTTTGAAAAGTATTTAAAAAAATAATATCATTTTTTATTTATTTCATATATAGCATATTCATTTACAATAGTAGCATATTACAAAGATTATATGCACAATTAATGAGTAACAAAATTACGGGATCAATTTTATCCTTATTTATCTAAATTTAAGTTGATTGGTTTAGCATTTAACTCTCTGTCTCTCTTCTAGATTTTTGTCCCTTAAATTAGCGTTCAAATATTCAAGTACTTTGAATATTTATATGAATGGTATAAATAAAATATGTCATGTATATTATTTATACATATATTATACCAGATATAATTATATGCTATTATAATATTATATTTATACTTATTCCATGTATATATTTAATTATCTACTATTTTAAATTACAACACAATCTATACAATGGCCGAAAGAGTTACTATATTATGTATATTAATATACTAAAAGTACCATTATAATCTATAAACTATTTAATACCATCATTATACTATTGAAATTGATGCTAATATATAACTAAAACTAAAACCTTATACCAACAGAATAAATCTCATATATAATCATATACTATACAAAATTGATGTTGATATACAATTAAAAACGCTAATTTAGGAAGGCTTATATAAGGAAAGAGTTGAAAAGAAACTGAACTGCTTTGGACCTTTTTATTAGGAATTGAATGCTCTGGTCTTGTTTTTAAGCATGGTTCTTGGTTCATATTTACAGTTTCCTGCTAAGGGATGTATTTATTAAGCTGCAATGTTATGTATTTACCTAGTGATGCTAGATATTTGAAAACTTTTCTTAAATATAGCCTACTTATATTTTTTTTTCCTTAATACATAGTCAGAAAATTCTTTGATTTCAAATCCAGGAGGTTGTTTGACAAACACTTCCTCCTTCATATAACCATTCAAGAAGGCACGCTTTACATCCATCTGATATAAGGTGAATTCCCTGTTTGCAGCAAAGGCTATCAGCATTCTTACAGCTTCTGCAAACGTCTCATCATAGTCAATGCCTTCCTCTTGATTATATCCATGAACCACCAATCCGGTCTTCTGGTACCTTTGACAGTTATGTTCTTGGGTCTTTGTACCAAGTGCCAGACCTTACTTTTCTCAAACCGATTTAGCTCTTCTTGCATTGTTGTTATCCGGTTTGGATCGTTTAGGGCTTCCTTGATGATCTTAGGTTCAACCTGTGAGAGAAATGATCTGACTGCACATAGATTTCTCAAAGAACACATGGTTTGCGCTCTTGCATTTGGATCAGAGGTGATGTTCTTAAGAGTATATGAACTTGATGCTTCCATGATCTGATCATAAACCAGAGAATATTCACCCAAGGAGTGATCTAAAGGAAAAGGTTCAGTAGGTGTGGCTTCATCAGTCTGGTTAGCAGTCAGAGTAGTTCTTTCTTCTTCTTGCTCCTCATGGTCACTATCAATTTCCTTGTGGTCTTCGGATTCATCTTCATATTGAGGTTCAGATTCCTTTATAACTCCATCATCAGTGATTCCAATGTCATAATCTTTTTCCTGCAGACCTTTCTCATCCAAATTGTTAGATTCATGTGAATATTTCTTCTACACACATAGTTCTTTTATTAAAAACGTCATAGGCCTTACTATGTGGAGAGTGACCCAAAAAATTCCCTTATCACTTCCATCGTCAAACTTACTTAGAGTTTCTTTTCCATTATTGTGCATAAAAGATTTACACCCAAAAGATGCCAGGTGAGTGTTGTTAGATTTTCTTCCTCGAAGTGCTCATAGGGAGTTTTCTCAAGAATGGGTCTGACCATGCATCTGTTTAGCAGGTAATAGGAAGTATAGACTGCCTCAGCCCAGAAAATCTTAGGCAGTTCACTAGAAATCAACATGGTCCTCCCCATGTAGTCTAGGGATCTATTCATTCTTTCTACAACCCCATGTTGTTGTGGGGTTCTAGGTGCATAGAAATTATGGTTGTGATCTACAAAACTCAAGGAATTTGGAATTTTCAAACTCAGTTCCATGGTTTGTTCTTATAACTTCCTTTGATTAACACTTATCTTGCACCTATCCTATCAACCATATTTTCTCCCAGTTGATAACTTCTTTTGCTTAACACTTGTGTTGATTTTCACTAGCCAATGGTTTAGACTCTTAGTTAATTTTAGTTTAAATCACATAAATATCCATTGTTGATCATCTTGGATAGCAATCTAGATACAAACTATAAAAATATTGTTTAACACTAATCCTTATGGATACGATAATTTTCAATACTATCTTTGACTAGCGAGCATATTTAAGTGTGTGTTTTAAGATCGTCAAATTTTGGCGTCGTTGTCGGGATTGGCAATCAATAGTGTTTGAAATAATTTGTAGTGTTAATTTAGATATTATTTTTTCGTTTTTTATTTTGTCTTCTTTGAAACAGTTTTTTTTTGGATGTTTTTTCTATTTTATTTTCTTTATTAGTTAACTTCTTTTAAATATTTGTTTTGTAGTATCTAACAAGTTGGAGAAGATACTGTAGATATTAAACTCTAAATGTTGTGAAGATGGAGTACAACCAGTCTAAGAAAACGGTTGAAGAGTTAGCAGCTGAATATTATCAGTGGTCTGCTATGTGTTTTAAATACGGTGGAAATAATCTATGGGTTGATTGTCAAACTGGTATGTATTCTTCCTATGGTTCATATTTTGAACATTCTCACTCTGTTTCTAGTCCGTACATGTAGAGGATTCATATCGGCACAATCTTGACTCTGGTTGGGATGAATACCTTTATTATAACTGGGATGAAAGCGAAGTGAGACAACCCCCTCAAGGGGAGAATGATAGTTTGGAAGAGCTTGTGTATAAGTTCGTAAATAAGTTGGTAGAGATATTTACACAAGATGATGAAGCCATTAACAACCTAACAACACGAGTAAGTCAAATAGTAAATATACTTTCAGAAAGCTCATTGCGTTGTGATGGTAAATACATGGAGGAGATACCTTGTGATAATGAGCCTACCCAAGAGGATGAGCATCCACAGAGAGAGATTTTCATTGTTCAAGATGACCCTGATTCAACTGAGATGATCGAGAATAAGGATGTGGTTGAGTGTGAATCAACGGAAGAAGAGTTCAAACCCCCATCCACCTTTGCAGCATGTAGTAGAAGAGAATGAGAAACAAATGGTCTTGGACATATCAGAGGAATATTCACTTGACCTTTCTTCTTTGTTTTCTTGTTCTAAATTTGATCATGTGGATTTTATTTTTGGGGATTTATAGGAAGATACATGGATTGATCCTGTGAAATAATGCACGAACAAGTTGAGGATGATCATGAACGAGCAATTTACCGCTCAAGATGAGGACAAGAAAGAAAGAAAAGAGCGAGTCTTGCAGGTATCCTCAGAAGAATTGGGATTAATGAGCTCCATAAAGAACCCCAAGAAGCGAAAATGAGGAATGAATTCATAACCTAGAGGTGGAGTTCATAAGTTCTCGCAAAAGAAGAAAATTCAGGGAAGTTTCTTTTACCTTATGCTTTTTAATTGTGTGTCAAGGGGACATGCCACAACTTAAAGTGTGGGGTGGGGGATATATTTGTATGATGTATATATGTTAATTTTAGTTTTTGTTTTTGTTAGTTTTACTAGTAGAGATATAGGAAAAATTGAAAAACCATAAAAATTTTAAAAATTTTGATTTTTCCCAATGGATATCAATTCGTCGGGTTTCTTGAGGGATTTAAGTCGAAAGAAAAATGCCAAAAAGATTTCTTTTGTAGGTTGTGTATTCATTCCCCCTTGGTTTTTCTTTGGGCCGTGGTTCTTTTCCAAGGATTTTGTTTGAACCAGGTGTAGTTAGTTTTTATTTTTGTTAGGAGTAGGGAACCTTGTGCTATGATTTGAATTGAAAGCAATATCTCTTGACTTTTTTATGCCTTGAGAATAGTAAGTGAATTAATTGTGATGCTTAGGCTCAGTTTTTGACTCTTGTATAAGTGCCTTAAATTGTATGTTCTTAACTTTGCTTAACTACTTTGACTAGAGTGTCTTGAGAGTCCAATCCTGAGTGAGCTATGGGTCATGTATGTGAGAGATTTTTGAGTTATTCTGTGCATTGCATTTGATATCTAGAACTTTTCCCATGTGTTTGCAAAGCTAAATAGTAGTTTTATTCAGTCTTGGAAGTGATATAGGCGTTTATTTATTGAGCCAGTTATATGTTATTGCCCACTTAATTGTTATGTATCTTAGTTAACCCCTTTGAGCCTAATCATGTTTCTTTGGTAACCACATTACAAGTCTTACCCAGTTATTTGAAATGACAATATATTTGAACCATTTACCTCTCGTGAGCACTTGAAATTGTATGAACTTTGTAAAAATTGAAGTGTGGGGTGGTTGGTTTGGCTTTTGAGTGGAACTAATGAAATAATGAGAAATATGCATTATTTGAAAAATTAAGAGCCACTTGAATTGAAAAAAAAATAGTTGTATTGTTGTGAATGAGATTCATTGATAAGTGGTAACTCTTGATGTAATGGTGCTTAAATAATTTGGGAGTAATGTATATTGATGTGAAGGTGGAGTTATGGTTTGATATAAGTGTGAGGTTTCAACTGTTAAAGTGTATGTATTAAAGTGCTTAAGGAGGTGTAGTCACTCTTATATCTAAATGTATCCTACCTGTCACGCAGCCTACATTACAACCAATTGAAGTCCTACTTGATCTGTGACTGAATGAGCTCGAATAAGTAGGGTAGTACACTACGGGAAATCCTATGGTTCATCATTTGTGGCATATGAATGTTGTTTTTGAAAGTGAGTGAATTCTTTCTATTTGAAGTTCATAATCGTTCTTAAATTTTATTATGTGTGGAACTACTCTCTTTTGTTGTGTGAGGGAACTTGATTCATGAAGGAAAGGTAATTTTGTTGACCTCTATGTTAGAGTAAGTGAGTACGTCGTGAATAATTCTTGGTTCTTGTGAGTCAATTCTTGAGGTGAAGATGTTACACTATTGTGCTTGGTCTATTTTAAGTATTCTTGGTGTGATGAGTTAGGAGAATTGCTTAGTAAGGTTGTGTCTATATAAAGTGTGATTTGATTGCTCGAGGACGAGCAATAATTTAAGTGTGGGTGTTTATGGTATGCTATAATCTCATATTTTATTCGATTATTAAATTCCAATTTACTGCACTTCAGTTGAGTTTGAGCTTTAATCGCTAGTGTTTTACACTAATGGTGTGTTTCATGCCTTGTAGGAGTGATTCCGAGCTATGTAAATGTTATAGAATGAATTCAAGTGATTTGGATCTTTGAAGTCTGAGTAAAAGTCCAAGGAATTAAGTGGGGATCGTGTTTGGGGATCAACGGATGATAGTGCAACAAAACGAAGAATCGAGCAGGCATACTGCGCACTCTATAGAAAAATATACATATGTTTTTTCTCAAAACTCCATTTAGGCTCCACAATATATGGTTGGAAATATAACTAAAGAGGCTACAACTTTCATGTTTTATGTTTTTTAAAATTTCTAACAGAACAGGGTTCTGTTACTATCGTAAATTACTATACTCGACTAGCGAGCATAATTTTAGTGTGTGTTCTAATCCCACTTAAATATGCTCACTAGTCGAAATTTATAATATCGTATCCACAGGGATTTGAGTTAAACAGTATTTTCGTAGTTTATAGCTTGATTTCTATCCAATATGATCAACACTTGAGAATTATGTGATTAAACTAAGATTAACTAAGAGACTAATTTATTGACTAATGACACTCGACGCAAGTAACAAGTAAGGAAAGATATCACTGGGGAGAATAGGGTTGATAGGATAGGTGAAAAATAAATGTTTGGGATCTAACTCTATTTAATTCACTTCTAATGTTCAAGTGAGTCTCTCGAATTCACTTGATTATGTATTCAATTATTTAGTAGAAACTCCTCTCTCGATCAAGTCTCAACCTCACAAGATGAACTATCATAAGATTGGTGAAGATATGCATGAATTCGTAGTGGATTGGTATTTAGGAGAACCTCTCTTGATTATCCTCCTAACTTAGTATAATCAACAATTCAACTAGCCTCTTTCGATTACTAAGAACAATCAACGAATTCAACCAACAAGATAGAATGCAAAAATATCACAAGTTATGTCTCTCTCGATTACATGAACAAGAGAATATAGATTCAACGATTAAAACATCCAAAACGATTCAATACACAAAAATAGAGTTAATATCCACAAACAAATACCAATACACCAAATTCATCAAACCCTAAAGAGAACTACTCAATATATATGGAGTAATTCATCATAAAAATATTTAAATCAAATAAAAACATAAAATGATCCAAACTCTTGTCTTGAGTGAGGATCGAATGATGAAATCCTTGCGCTTTAACTTCTCCACCTCCTCCTTAGCTTCCTTAGGTCTTAGATGTGTCAAAAGTCCTCAAAATATCGTTTTTCCATGTATATATACCAAGTAAGGTCGGGCCCAAATAATTACACCTTCTCTTACACAAAAAATGACACTTTTCTCGGACAGGACGTGCGTGGCCACGCACCTGGAAGTGTGTCCGCGCACTTGGCCCCGCACTTTTCACACTTTCTGCCCCATATGCGCGGTCAGTACGCGGCCTCGCACTTGCCGTGCACCCTGTTATGTTGAGAATTTGAAAACACTTAAAACATGAAAGTTGTATCCATTTTAGTTAGCTTTCCAACCATATATTGTGGAGCCTAAATAGAGTTTTGAGCGAAATGTTATGTGCATTTTACTAGATAGTGCGCAATATGCCTACTTGATTCTTCATTTCGTTGCATTATCATCCGTTGATCCCAGAACACAATCCCGACTTAATTCTTTGGGCTTTTACTCAGACTTCAAATCTCCAAATCACTTGAATTCATTCCATTACATCTACATAGCTCGGAACCACTCCTACAAGGCATAAAACACACCATTAGTGCAAAACACTAGCGAAAAGCTCAAACTCAACCAAAGTGCAGTAAATTAGAATGTAATAATTGACTAAAACATGAGATTATATCCTACCATCAGAGCGTCTTTGAGGGACACACGTGAAGAATTTCTTTTACTTTAATACTAGTCTTTGAAATTTACACAACAATTCTTGAAGTAGGGGTATTTGTAGGCATATAAAATTTATTACAATTAAATTATTAAATAATTTGGACTATATTTAAATGCAATATATACTAGGCCAAATAAATATTAAGGAGTAATATAATTGAATTAATTGTATAAGTCCAATACATATGGGTTAAATAAATTGGTCCAAAACTATTGGGCTAGCTCATTTAATTGGGCTACTAGTGATGAGCCCACTTTATTAAGCCCAAGATGTCTTCTTCCTAGAGGCTTAGTTTGTGCCACATGTGAAATGAAGTGGCACGCCAAATCAAACAAAAGTTCCAACAGGATCATGCCACGTGTCAAAATTATAAGCATATCAAGTCAAATTAAAAGGCCAATGAAACTATGCCACATGTGCAAATGACAAGTTCTGGCCAATCAAATGCGGCTTTGTCACTCTTCAATCTGATTGATCGGAAAGAGTTTGTTCTTATCATAACTCTTACCTCTCACAACTATATATAAATAAGGATCTTCGTAACTCAGAAAGACATCAGAAGTTATAACAAGAAGCAAGAGAGAACTTGTGGATAAAACGTCACAAATTTCTCTACAAGTTTCAAACTTCAAGCAATCAAGTTCAAGTTCAAAAAATCAAGTTCAAGTTCAAAAAATCAAGTTCAAGCTCAAGAACGAAGAAAAAATCAAGATTCAAGGAGTTGGATTTAGAATAAAAGTTCGTGCTAGTTAAATTCAAGATCATCGTTCGTGGAAACAAATATAGATTCAAGATCAAACTCAAAGACCCTTGAATTTATTTACTATTACAAAGAAGAATCAGAGGATTTATTGAGATTGTAACACTCAAACTATTTGAAATCAAATACTATGATTGTTACAATATTTTCGGTCTTGATTTTATTTTCTTGATGAATTTATTATCTACAACACAATCAACTAATATACTTCATCCACGAGACTGTCTTTATTTAACATGGTGTGGACGTTGAGGACTGTGGGTCCCATGTATTTAAAGTGTATAGTTAGTTAGTGGTTAGTTAGTTATAACTACTTAGTGGAGTAATATAGTAGTTAGTGGTTAATCTCAATAAGTAGTAGAAAGTACTATGTAAATGGTTAGGTTGTACATTTCCAATATTTAGAAATTGGAGTAATGTTCTTCTCCTCCACTTCACTCTTCTCTGTATCTTCTATGTTATTTCACCATAGCTAGAGCTCTTCAACATGGTATCAGAGCTCGGTTAATCGAGTAATGATTTCTCTGATGTGACGTAATACTAAATCCCAACCTCAATTTTTTTCTTTGTGCAACTGGTTGAATTGATTTTCAGCTGAATTTTACCTACTCAAAGCTAGGGTTTGAAATTCGTGTGTGATCTGGTCGATTGGATTGATACTGGTGGCAAGCAGTCTGTGCATGTGTCTATAGATTCATTTCTGTCCTTTGATTCAAAATTCTCGAAGTTTCTCAATTCACAACAATGTCGGTTCATGAAGATGTTACCGATCCTCAGCTCGCAATGATGAATGCAGCTCAATCAGTTGATCAGGTTGATCATCATCATCCTTTGTACATTCACCCATCTGATATGCAAGGTTCAGTTCTTATTTCTATTCAATTGTAAGGATCTGAGAATTACTCGATCTGGATCAGGTCATTGAAAATTGTATTGCATGGCAAAAGGAAATTAGGATTTGCTCTAGGCACCTGCAAAAAGAGTAACTATAATGTTAGCCTTCATGAACTATGGGATAGATGTAATGCAATAGTGCTTGCATGGATTATGAATATTGTGTCTCCAAATATGCTTAGTATTGTAATCTATGCATCAGATGCCTACACTGTTTGGGAAGATCTTAGGGAGATATTTGACAAAGTTAATGCTTCTAGGGCAGCTTACCTACATAAGAAAATAGCTACACTAACACAAGGATTATCCTCTGTATCTGTTTACTTTTCTCGACTAAGAGAACTGTGGGTTTACTATGAAACATTAATTCCTCCTCCTACTTGTGGTTTTCAGCTTGAGCATTATCAGCTTCAAAAACTCTATCAGCTTCAAAAATACTATCAGTTTCTCACTGGGCTTAATGATTCATATGAAAATTCTAAGAATCAGGTGTTAATGACTAGGCCTCTACTTAATCTGAGTCAGGCTTATGCTATGATTATCAACGTTGAAATCCAAAGGATCAATGGAAAGGGTGTGTATGGTTCTAATATGTCAATGAAGTTATTGTTATGATGAGTAATAGGCACTACAACAACAATGGAGGTCCTACAAACACGGGATACACTAGAGGTTATAAAACTAAAATCTCCTTCAACAAGTCACCAGTTTATTGTGAGTACTGTAGGTGCAAAGGACATACCAAGGAGAATTCCTTCAAACTACATGGATATCCAAGTGATTTCAAAAACAAGAAGAGAGGAGGAAATTTCACTGCTCAGTCCAACAATGTAAGCAACTATGGCAGTCGATCTTCAGAAGCTCAAAGCAATTCCTTGGGAAGCTCTAATCTCAGTTCCCCAGCTCAGTTTTTAATTCCAGAACAGTACCAGCAGATATTGCAGATGTTGAACAAAGGCAAGGATGTTGAACCTGTAGCTAATTCAACAACTACAGGAACAGCAGGTAACATACATGCTTTTATGTCTACCTTGGTGAATCATAAGTGGATAATAGATACCGAGGCTTCTAATCACATGGTGCATAGTTTAAATCTATTGGATTGTCATAAAGAATTATCAGAAACAAATAAAAACAAAGTATATCTTCCTATTGGTGAGATGGTTACTATTACACATACTGTGATGTGTTCCTTTTTCAGAGATAAGACGGTTCAGAACATATTACATATTCCAGAATTCAAGTATAATCTACTCCCAGTTTCTAAGATCACAAAATAACTAAGGTGTATGGTGGCATTCTTTCCTAATTTATGTGTCTTTCAGGAACTCTTCAGTGGGAAGGTCCTGGGGATTGGTAAAGAATAACTTGGTTTGTACATTCTCAAGACTGAAGACAGGCAATTCTCTGAGCAACATTTACCACCAACTGTGAATACAATTGTTACTAGTACAAACAAGTGTGCTAGTAAGACTAGTGAGAGTAGCACACAATCATGCAATAAGTTTGATTTGTGGCATAAAAGGTTAGGACATGCTCCTCTAAAGATGGTACAAAAACTACATAGCTTACGTGATTTGCACCTAACTGGTGATCATTGTACTGTGTGTCCCATTGCAAAGCAGTCCAGACTTCCTTTTCATCATAGCTCTTCATGTTCTACTAATGTCTTTGATCTTGTACATGCAGATGTTTGGGGTTCTTATAGGATTCCTCATGATAACAAAATATACTTCTTTACCTTAGTTGATGATTACTCAAAGTATATTTGGATCTTTCTACTAACCACTAAAGTTGATATTATTGTGGCGTTGAAAAACTTCCTAGCAATGGTTACAAATCAGTTCAGAACTTCTGTTAAATGTCTTAGAACAGATAATGGCACTGAATACATGAATGACCAAGTGACTTCCTTATTGCAAAATCTTGGAACTCTTCATCAAAGCTCCTGTGTGTACACTCCTCAACAGAATGGAGTTGTTGAGAGAAGACACGGATAAATTATAGATATGGCTAGAGCACTGAGATTTCAGGCCAATGTACCTTTGCGTTTCTGGGGTGAGTGTGTGTCCACTGCAGTTTATCTACTGAACGAGCTACCTACTGTTCTGCTTCAGGGAAAGACTCCCTTTGAGGCACTATTTCATAAAGGTCCATCCATTTAGCATCTCAGAGTATTTGGGAGCTTATGTTATGCCACTAAAATACATAAAGCAGACAAGTTCAGTCCTAGATCAGTCCTAGCAATTCTCATGGGGTATTCCTATTCTCAAAAAGGCTATGTTCTATATGATCTTCACTCCAAAGGTTTCTTTGTGAGCAGGGATATTGTGTTCAAGGAAGATGTCTTTCCTTTTAAGATGAGGTCTGGTGTTCCTTATCTATTTCCTATTGTTGAGTTCACAGATTCATCACCCATCTACAAGAGTGCTCAACAGCCATCTTTTGGCAACATTTCTCCTATCACTCAGCCATCTTCTCCTACACCTATCAGTGATGATCCCTCAGCATCTGTGCCTGCAGAGATTCCCACTGATCACTCAACTCCTCCTGCAACACTTGGGAGATCCTCAAGACCCTATTAACCTCATGTGTGGCTCAATGATTATGTGGTCCAGCCTAAGAAGTCTACTTGCCCATATCCAGTCTCACAGTATGTGTCTTATGATCAACTCTCTCCTGCTTATCAAGATTCTTTAGATGCTTACTCTGTCATTGCTGAACCTAATTCCTTTAGTGAAGCTAGTGTTGATCCTAAGTGGGTGGAAGCTATGTAAGCTGAGATCTCAGCTTAGGAAGAAAACAACACATGGTCTATAGTAGACTTGCCCCTAGGAAAAGTTCCTGGGTGTAAATGGGTTTTCAAAGTCAAGTATAGATCCAATGGTGAGGTGGAGAGATATAAGGCCGGATTGGTAGCCAAAGGCTACAACCAACAGGAAGGCCTAGACTACACAGAAATATTCTCACCAGTAGCCAAAATGGTTACTGTAAGAGTTGTGGTTGCCCTAACAGCTGCTTCCAGTTGGTATGTTTTCTAGATGGATGTGCATAATGCATTCTTGCAAGGTGATTTGATAGAGAAGGTTTACATGCACATTCTAGATGGCTTTCCAAGCCAAGGGGAGTATCAGAAAGTGTGCAAATTACACAAGTCCTTGTATGGGCTGAAGCAAGCACCCACACAATGAAATCTCAAACTGACAGAAGCACTCTTAGATATGAAGTTTGTGAAAAGCCATTATGATTACTCTCTTTTTACTAAGAAGATAGGAACAGAACTGGTGATAGTGCTAGTATATGTGGATGACTTGTTGATCACATGCAACAATCTACACATTATCAGACAAGTCAGAAAAGAATTACAGGAAAGATTCAAGATGAAGGACTTGGGAGAATTGAAGTACTTTCTTGAATTGAATTCTCAAGGTCTCAGAAGGGTATCTTGATGTGTCAAAGAAAGTATGCCTTAGAACTGGTTTTTGAACTTGGCCTAGCAGGTGAAAAATCAGTTTGTGCACCTCTTGAGTTCAATCATAAACTCACTTCTGTTGAGTTTGATCAGGAAGTAGGTAATAATGCACCTGAAGATATATTTCTTGAAGATAAAGGCATTTATCAGAGATTGATAGGTAGATGAATGTACCTAACTATGACAAGGCCAGACATAGCCTTTGTAGTGCAGTTGCTCAGTCAATATATGCATGCACCTAAGGCTTCTCAAATGGATGTTGTGAAGAGAGTGGTAAGGTACATTAAGTCTACACCAGGACTTGGACTCTTTATGCCTGCTGGTAGCTGCAAATATTTTGTAGCCCACTGTGATTCTGATTGTGTAGCATATGTGGAATCTAGAAGATCAGTTACAAGATATGTGGTAAAGTTTGGTGGTGAACTAATCTCCTGGAAATCAAAAAAATAAGGAACAGTGTCCAGAAGCTCAGCTGAGGCAGAATTTCGAAGTATGGCAACCACAGTTGCTGAGATTGTATGGCTAGTTGGGCTATTCAGAGAGATGGGTGTGGATATCAAACTACATGTGTCATTGCACTATGACAGCAAAGCAACTATTCAAATTGTTGCACATCCGATCTTTCACGAGAGGACTAAACATATAAATATCGACAATCATCTTGTAAGGAAGAAACTGGTGCAAGGACTAATTCAAACACAGCATGTTGGGACAACAGAGCAAATCGCAGACTTATTAACAAAAGCATTGTGCAAACCACAATTTTACTGAGCAAACTAGGAATAAAGAATGTATTTCATCTCTCAGCTTGAGGGGAGTGTTGAGGACTATGGGTCCTATATTTTTAAAGTGTATAGTTAGTTATTGGTTAATTAATTATAACGACTTAGTGGCAGTTGGTGATTAATCTCTATAAGTAGTAGAAAACTACTCTGTAAATGATTAGGTTGTACATTTTAATATTCAAAAAATCGAGTAATGTAATTCTCCTCCACTTCACTGTTCTCTCTATCTTCTCTGTTATTTCGTCGTAGCTAGAGCTCTTCAACACAATAGTTATCCACAAATTAATCCACATGAAATTTGTGAGGACTAAAACCGAAAGTTGAGGTTAAAAGTTAGTGCAGAGCATATAGCCGGCAATGCGCACGAGCAGCAATACTATGCGACTAAATTTTCTTGAAGATTGAGGCATTGTGATTGGTCTATGTCTCTCTGTGCAAAATCATTGTCTCATATCTGGCGTCGTAAAATGGAACTCGACACATCCATCGAATATGCTTTTCAAATTATTAGTATGATTTTCTGTCTTTTCAAGCTAAAGCCAAATTAGCTACACAACTTCAACGTGTGACTGTCAACACAGTTTCCACGTGTAACTAGATAAGTCTAAGCAGCTTCTTCAAGAAAAAAGAACAAAACAACTGTTTTCGTGTTAATTTTTTAAGACGTAAAAGCTACTCTTATTTAAGAAAAATAGGTCCTGAAGTTGTAAAATTACTTTGAAAGAACATAAATCGGGGACTACAATAATTTGCGGTCATTAGTTCCAACTATTTTTAAAATCTATTTGACACTAATACTATCCCCTTTTTTATAAATTAATATGTGAACGGTATTTAGCTTAAGATCATTTAATTTTCATAAAATAAAGAAAAAGCCTAGAGGAATGTAAAAATTCCATTTCTTTTGTGTTTCCTTTTTGCCCATTTTGAGGATAATAGTTTTATAAATACTAACATCTAACTAGTAAAATGAGCTAAATCTTTTACTTTTTGGAGATTTTTTTCCCCGAGCTTACAAGTAGTGGGAGGGAAAAAACATTATTGATAAAATGAAATTTGCATTTTCTCAATACAGTATAGGGACTTATCGCACATTTCACATTTACCAAAAACAAATCTGGGATATTAAGCGGCTACATTATGATAAATGTAGCTTAGCCTAAAGCCCTAAACTATAGAAAGGATTACTCTATATACAGATACGGCAGCAAAAGTACTAACTAATTTTAAATCCTTAAAGACTTTGTAAATTGTAAAGCTATAAGGTAGGTTTATCTATTTGACTAAAAGGTGAAGAATTATTTTGTTAAGTGCATTTTAGTAAATGGCATGCACTCCAATAATATCTTCAAAATGGTAGGTGAACATTTAGTCAAAGAAGAGACTTTTGACTTCTTGATGTTCGATACATTAGAAGCATGAATTAATTTTATATACTATAGCATAAGAAAAAATTGCATGATCAATATAATTTAATCTATTATTAATAAATTATGTACTATATCTTGCGGTTACACTCTTTCCACAGACTGTTAGTTACGTACCAACCGGCCCGTAATTGACTTTTACATGACATATTGCTCGTGTAAAAATTCTTTACAATGTTAAGGGTATAAAAGCTAAACTCAAATTCAACTAGAGATACACAACAAAATCAATTTGAGTTACCAATTCATTATTTATCATACTTAATTTAAACTTTCCGTGTCTAGCACAGTAATTCTCTTGCGTGCATGCACCACTGAATAATTTTACTACCTCAAGCAATAGCGGAGTCAGAATTTTCATAAAAAAAAATTAAAATATAAAAAGAAAATGAAGTTAAAGAGATTCAACATCTACTATATATATAAAAAAAAAGAAAATAGTCTTATACATATAACAAAATTATCTAGCGAAGAAGTTCCCGGCGAACCCCCTTTCGTCACCTTAGCTCCGGCCATGACCTCAAGTAAGTTATTTTTGTTATTCAGAGAAAATCCATTACCTAATCCTAATTGGATCGATTAAGTCATTCTTTAAATATTGATCTTTTTATTTTAGGAAATTAAAGTGATTATTTGCATAATTAATGTTGGTCGTTGTGTATGCTGTTTTATTCAGCAAATGCGATGCTTGAGAAGATATGTGCTTGCAACGCTTTCAGGCTTGGGCTATATACTTTCGTGTACAAACAAGTAAACAATCCAAAATAATTAAACCAAGTACATAACTGAATGAAGTGTGCACGAAATAGTTTTTAAAAGAGAAGATGCCGCATACATACATATCATGTAGACATAAATAAATTGGGGCGGATTACTACGTAAGTAACGGTTCACATAATTCCGTAGCTTTCGCTCAAAGACTATATTGTATTCAAAAATTTATTAACTACTATATATATTTAACAGTAAATTTAATTATTATTATATATTAACTTAAGATCATAGTAAAAATTCACAAACTTTAAATTTCGGACCCATGTTCAAAATAACTGTCTTTAACACAAACAGTCAAAGGATCATACATCACCTTTACTCCATCACTGACGTTATTTTCATTCTTCGTAGAATCATCATGTGGCACGAAAACATTAACATATTCTGCTAATATCCTTTTTCCTACCCCCAACTTCATCTTTGATCTACATCTCTCAAATTCTTTTTATAAAATTATTGGTGTATTTTTATTTTATTTTTTAAATGTATCGCACATACTGGTTTGAATTTAACAGTTCTAAATACAATAATGGCGTCAAATTCTTAATAGCATCATATACTCATTGTGGAAAGAAAATTGAATTTGCTTTATTTTTTATTCAAACAGTGTACTGGTAAGATAAATCTCAAATGAACTCCATATGTTCAATTTTAGTCCATTATAAAAATGACTTTTATATGTATCGTGGACCAATAAGAAAACAACAAATATAAACCGAAAACATCAGCATGACTTTGTTATTACTTGGAGCACGTGGCAATAAAAGAACTCAACAAACCTCAACCTCTTCATCTTCATATATCATAAAAGAAATCACGAAAAAGCAATCGACGTGCCCCTTTGACCTACCAAACATTTCGCAAATTCTTATCTGCTTTATTCTACTTTTAGGACAATCAATCATATGCTTATCGATTTAAGAAAAATATTAAAAAGAATTCATTCAATGTAGCTCAAACAACGCCACGTGCACTAAAGGGCAAAAAAGAATCCAATCAAACACTAGGTCTAACTCGTAGCTTTATGCCATTCCATTCCATACTCCATTGAAACTTCGAGTATTTGACCTTTGCCACTTCAATTTTCTCTTTTTATTTTACTATCTTCGAGACGACAAATACGCCCTAGTCCGGACTTTTTACGTAAATACATGTCATTGGAGTAACTATGAATGTCAAATATTGTGTATAAACAATTAAATGTTTTATATATGTAGAATTTTATTTTTCTGACGAAATATTAAACTATCGGATGCCAATATTGAGACATTTCTTTAAGATACGTTTATTTCATGAACGCAGAATTGTTTTTACTTCTACTCCTTTAGAATAACGATCTTTTTTTAATTTCATTTCGGAATTCCTTTCTTTTTCTAGGGGTATGGATCTAGTTTTGAGATGATTGTGTTTGAATTTGTTCTTCGGAGAACATATTTTCCTTTTCTATATGACATGTTTGTATTGAACAAAACGTTTGTAAGAAAAGCAAGATGGTGTTGGAGCCCCAAAGAGGACCACAACCCAATGCAAATGAGCTATCACGGGCATATTGACAAACACGTTTACATAAATTAATTACCACGAGAGAGTGATTAGGGAAGGAAAAAAAGCCTAGACGCCAAAATACAATGAATAAAAATAAAAGAATCAAAGAAAGTGGAAGCAAAGGAAATAAAAGGAATGCAAACGTGTCAACCAATTGTGACACCGTTACAACACCTTTACTCAGCACTCCCTTTCCCCATTCCCTTCTTATGAAAAATACATCGCCCCAACTCCAAAACGCCAGCCCCTTTTCTTGTGTCCACGTGTTTGCACGTGTCCTACACTCTACTCTCCCTTTTTTCCCAGTTCTCTCACGACGTGTTTTTAACCCACGCGTGAAAAACGCCTCTTTCCCCTCTTCTTTTTCCTTTCAAGCTTCGTTGTATTATTAACGCTATCTGCCCGGACAAAATTCACCGATTCACTATCCCACACGACAAACTTTCACCGTAGCGTTCTAGACGTTAAAGCCATGTAAAAGCACGTGGCAGGTGCTACTCGGTGACTCAAAAAATTATTCGGTGCATAATAAAGTATATCATGTTCATGCCCTGTTTGATAGTTCAAGAGACTCTGTACCGAAAATTTACTCTTATATAAATATTAGTGGCTGCTCCTAATACTCAAACTCGTAATTTTTAGATTATATGATGATAATTTTATCTTTTTTATAAAATTCTCTTCTACCTGGGTGACTCCATGGGATGTTAATTGAACTCATTTCTCTTCGATGACCAAGGGCGTATCTAGTATTTGACCAAAAAATATGAATCTTTGATTAAATTAATTAATTTGATATTTGAAAGGTTAAACCTAGTTAAAGATAATAACTTTAGATCTATAATCAATTTACGTGGATGATGTAGAATAATGTCGGGACAAATTTAGTGCAACAAGTATTTAATGTTTCAAGTTCAATAATGTGATGAAAATATCAATCATTAAATAACAATAAATAGCACTAAATGTAAATAAAGAGAATGATTCACCCAATATTGAATGAAGTGGATGATTCTTCTTTCTGACAATGATGAATAACAAGGAATTATGAGAATATAAAAGGTTTTCTCGGATCTGATGGGAATGATATAGAATAATCCAAAAAGATGAATCTCTTTAGAAATGTGTTCTTTGTATTTATCTAGAGAGTTGGCTTTTTACGAGAGTTCTTATCAAAGAATCCTACATGTCTTTCACCTTATCTCTCTTTCTATTTATATGGGACATACCCCTAAACAACCCTAAAAGTACAAGTACAGAGAATATATAATGGAATATTTCCTCTATAGATCCTATTACAAAATTAGTTGTTACTGCTTCTCGTAACACTTGACCTCAGTTGTAATCGACTGCTCGGCGGTAAGTTCCGTTAATCACTGGTCGACATCGGCCTATATACTTCTGATAATACCTCTTCGTGTTGAATTTCATTTGTCAGATTTTGACCCATAAAGTTAGTCCCTCCGCTTATCGAGGTCATCTCTCGGACGACCTCGGTGGGCGGTCTTCGCCAGTCGCAGTTGAGAAATTCAGGTGGGCAGGTCGAGTACTAACGATCACGGCCAAGGTGATAACGTGGTGCTTTGTGAGCCATAACTTATCATTATGTTGGTTCAAAATGACGTCACGACGTCATGCGTCATTATTATGAATTTTCCCGATGCGTCGCACTACACCTCTGTCGTTTTGATATTTGGGCATCGACGATTGGTTTTCTTGATTAAGGTGTCTGGGTTTCTTATAAATAGGGATTGAAAACCCTTTATTTGATCCTTTGTGTTTTCAGGCATTCGAACCTCCATATCTTTCTTTCTTCTTCTTTCTGTGCTTTTGCTTCCATTGTTTCCACCTTCACATCTTTGTTTTCTCTGCTTTTAGCGATTTATGCTAATCTACCTCCTCTGCGTTTGTACTTTCTGCGCTTATAAACAACCAAAGATGGTTAATGAATCTTCTAGTTTCGAAGGGACCTCTGACCCGATTTTGCTGGCAGTGTAAATGCTCCCTCATGACGATGGGGATGCCATTGTTGTAGAGAATGAAAGTTTCCCTGTTGTGGAGGAAATAATTCCTTGTAATGACAAATCTAGGTCAGACTTCTCGAAACGGCCCGCGGACGATCCGAGCCTGTAGAATCTGAAATGGGCGTGGTTGGCCTTGCTAACTTTAGGGCCAAGTTCAAAATTCCGGCCCACATTGACCTGGTCTCGGCTGGCCGCGGCGTGGTACAGATTCACCGCCCTGGATATTGAGCCTTATACGCGTATCCATTCTATGTGGGCTATTCTTTTCCCCTTCCCCCATTGGGAAAGGAATTATGTCGCTATTACGGTATCTGCCCAGCCTAGCTCTCCCTTTTCATCTACAAGATCATTCTTATGTTGAAGAAGTACACAGAATTGGCCAGCCGCAGAATTTCTATTCGCCATCTAATGCACCTCTTTGCGCCAAGTTTCCATAGGGAGACAATGTTACACCTTCGTCACCGTGGAAGTAAGGGTTTGGTAGTGAAGATGGACGATAAGGCCAATCATCGGTTCTGGTTTAACTTTTTTGACGTCAAGACCAAGGACGTAGTGGCAAATCCTAATGGATTTCCTGAAGCGTGGAACTATGCATGTAAGTACCTTCGCTGAATGTTCATTTTGTTTATTTCGGTAGTAGCTTAATCGTTCCATTTTTTCTTTGTTCAGCCGAAAAAGAACCTCATCTTTTGGTTGCAGAAATTCACGACTGGGTAAGTCAAGTCTTTCCCCATACGGTGGGGATCCGTGAATGGTCGGTGTTCTACAAGAAGTTTGGGTCCAAACACTCCGCGGCCGGTGAGTTGTTTGCTTAAATATTTATTGCTTCGGTCATCAGGTCGACCATTTTCTTTTGTATTGTGGGGTTGAATTAACTCTACTTTTGTCGTTATGTCGGAGAGCTCCGAGGAGGGAGAGGGCTCCTACTCCCGCGGTCCGTCAACCGAGTGCTATGACGGAATCTTCACTTGTTTTGACTGCGGACAAGTCTACTCAGACGGCCACTTCTGTATTGCGTAGACCTAGTCGATCGTCGGCGGCCACATCAACAGAGACTCTGGTTCCTCCCGTGCTACATTTGTTAGATGAGTCATCGCCGAGCGAGGAGGAGTTGGTTCCGCTCAAGAGGAGGAAGGTGGAGGTCGGCGACGAGACAGTTAGAGTTTAGGAGTCTGCGAGGGATGACCATGGGCCGGCCACTGCTACGTTGGAGAGCAAGGTGAATCTACTGACTGTTGCTACACTGTCTACAAGAGTCGTGGGAAATGTTCCTTTGCCCGAGGTTGCGGTTGAAGTTGGAGGGCCATTCGAGGATGTTGATGCCATGCTGAGAAATGACACATCATCCTCAGGACAGATTGGTGTTTCTTCATCGGTCGAGGAGAGAGGGAAGGACATCGCCGAGGACGTCTATGAAACAGGTTCTGACGTTGATCCCGAGGAGGTGCGAATGTTGAGTGAAGGATTCACTCGGGTGGAGGTGAGGTTGGAGGGATCCACTCATACCATCGTCGTCCCCTTGGATCGTGACTTGCAGGTAAACACGAAGGACATGGTCCCCCTTAGGTCCTCTTTGTTCTAATGCAGAGGGTAGAACCTTAGAGACATTCAATGATGCCACCCTATCGTCGGGCATAACCGAACTCTCCTTGAGGGTAAGTCTCTGATCTTCCTAGTTTCTATGCTTTGCATTTTTCCCTCTTTCTTTTTATTTTTAGACTGACTTTCTTCCTCTTCTGCTTCCTCTTTTTCTTTTAGACCATTATCTTTAAGATCAAGAGTGCCCGCCGAAAGGAGAGGCGGAAAGCCATTTTTAAGAAAATGGAAAGGAAGTACCGCAAGTACTGCGTCAAGCACCGCGAGATCTGCAGGCGATTTGGTGTAAGTGGTAACTTCCAAGCTATTTGAGGCGAGATGAAGCAGAAAGACAATGAGCTTATAAGATTCATCGATAAATGCAGCGAGCTTGAGGGGGAGCTTAGAGATAAAGAGGAAGATCTCGAAGTGAGCAAGGGAGTGGAGGCTGAGTGTGCAGACCTTCAAACCCAAGTGGCATCTCTCGGGCCAAGCTTGAGCAGTGTTTGAGCAGGGCTGACACTTTGAGTGATGAAGTTATCGAGAATACGACGGCATTGTAAAAGGGTGAAGAGGCTCGGGTGGCGACTTTGGCAAAGGTGGCGGCATTAGAGGATGAAATTTGTGTCCTCCGGTATAAACGGGAGAATGATGTGGAGACAGCCATGCTCAGGGAAACATGGCTTGATGAGCGAATTGGGGGGCTGGAGAAAGATGTCTCGAACCTTGGTGATCAAATCGCCGCTCTCGAGGCCGAGAAGGCGCAGTTGTTGGCTCAGTCATCATCCTCTCACACTTCTTCTTATCCCGATGTTCCACATGATTTGTATGAGAAGTGGATCCACGCCGAGGCCCAGCAAGACATATTCAGGGATTTGATGACGGCAGGAAGAGTTCCTGAGGCTGAGTTTGAGGATGCTCGTGCTAAGGCGTGGGCAGCTCGGGTTGCCTATGGTT
Organism: Nicotiana paniculata; assembly: GCA_005239505.1. Taxonomy (NCBI): domain Eukaryota; kingdom Viridiplantae; phylum Streptophyta; class Magnoliopsida; order Solanales; family Solanaceae; genus Nicotiana; species Nicotiana paniculata. The sequence goes on along the minus strand of MDKI01277546.1, from coordinate 31,181 downwards.
ATGACCTACTACACCGAGGACTGGTGATGGTGAAGAGGATTTGTACAGGATTAAACAGGGTGCCTGGGAATAGGACGCATATTCTAATGGCGAGGGCGACGGTGGAGACGGTGCCCTTATAGTTTTTGTGTTCACTTTTTCGGGCGTGTGTCCAACCCTTGTAAAAGATATATTTTTGAATGCGGAATGCTATTTTTGTTGTTTGTTTCTGAATCTTCTCTGATGTGAGTTAATTTGAGCGAGGTCGAATGTTACTCTAGTTATTTCGAACGAGGTCGAATGTCACTAATTGATTCGAAAGAGGTCTAATGTGAGTTAATTCGAGTGAGGTCGAATGTTACTCTAGTTAATTCGATCAAGGTCGAATGTCACTCTAATTGATTCGAACGAGGTCGAATGTGAGTTAATTCGAGCTAGGTTAAATGTTACTCTAGTTAATTCGAACTCGAATGTAACTTTAATTGATTCGAACAAGGTCGAATGAGTTAATTCGAGCGAGGTCGAATGTTACTCTAGTTAATTCGAACAAGGTCGAATGTCCCTTTAATTGATTTGAACGAGGTCGAATGTGACTTTAGTTAATTTGAACAAGGTCGAATGTGAGTTAATATGAGCGAGTTTGAATGTTACTCTAGTTAATTCAAACAATGTCGAATGTCACTTTAATTGATTCGAAGGAGGTCGAATGTGATTGTCGCGCCCTTTTTTTCTCGCGAAATCGGGTTTCGACATGTGACAACTCTATTAAGGAGGTATTAAAATAGGAGAGTCTCCACCTAACTATTTTTAAGGTGCGTTAGGCCACCTATTTGCAAATGACTCTGATTTAACTGGTCAACGCCACCGAAGATCGGGTAAGGGCTCACGTTACCTCAAAGAGAAGGTGTTAGGCACTCCTCGAGGTCCACAACTGTAAGTCCCGGCTGAACTTAAATTATATGGATTAGTCTATGTGATCAAGTAAGCAAAGAGAGTACAAAATCTAAGAATTTTATTACAAGTCGGCATTTTATTACAAGTACTTACAACTTTATCGTCGTTTGCAGTTGATAGGTGATATCATGTTCCCTTAATTCTATGGCTCATTTGTCCAATATGTACGACAGTCCGGGCTTATGTAAAATACTTCTCAAGGGAAAAATCGTGACTACTAAGATGGGGTGGCACTGGAAGTAGGGTCTAAGCTTTCGTGAAGCTACGACCAAGGCCAGGGCCAATTTTTTGAGGTGGGGGTACCTCATCTCGGATTCGACAAAGGTTTTGTTAATGTAATAGACTGGAGATCGCGTACCTTTATTTTCTCGGACCAGGACTGCACTCACCGCCACATCGAACACGGCCAGGTAGACGAGGAGGCGTTCTCCAGGTTCTACTTTAGAGAGCAGTGAGGGTGATGATAGGTAGGCCTTTAGATCTTTCAGGGCGTCGACGCAATCAGAGGTCTATTGGAGGCCGTTATCTTTCTTGAGTACGCCAAAGAACATGTGGCATCTGGTGGACGATCGTGAAATGAATCTCAACAGGGCGACTATACGGTCGGTCAGCCTCTGAACTTGTTTTTTGTTGGTTAAGTTTTCCGATATCCCCTCTATAGCTTTGGTTTGGTCGGGGTTGACATCGATGCCTCGTTGTGATACTAGGAAGCCTAGGAATTTCCCAGAGGTCACGCTGAACGCGCACTTTTCAGTATTTAATCTCATTTTGTATCTCCTAAGTATATCGAAAGCTTCTTTCAGGTGATCGATGTGATACTCTTTCCTTTTGGACTTGACCAACATATCTTCCATGTAGACCTCCACAGTTTTGTCGAGTTGGTCTTTGAACATCTTTGTCAGCAACCTCTGATACGTTACCCATTGTGTTTTTCAGTCCGAAAGGCATCACCCTGTAGAAATACGTTCCTTGGTGGGTGATGAAGGTGGTTTTCTCCTGGTCTTCCTCTTCCATGAGGATCTGGTTGTAGCCCGAGTATGCGTCTAAGAAGCTTAGCATCTCATGCCCTATTGTTGCGTCAATGAGCTGGTTGAGATGGGGCAGCGGGAACGAATCTTTCGGTCATGCTTTGTTCAAATCTGTGAAGTCCACGCACATCTGCCATTTTCTCTTCTTCTTCTTCTTCTTCTTCACCATGACAATGTTGACGAGCCATTGGGGGTATTTTGATTCTCTGATAGAGCCATTTTCCAGCAGTTTTTCAATCTCTTCGCACACTGCATCGTTTATTGCATAATTGAACTTCCGCCTAACTTGCCTTACAGGGGGTAAAATGGGTTGACGTTCAACTTGTGTGTCGCTATATCCTTCGGGATACCTGTCATGTTTGCATGGGAAAAGGCAAACAAGTCTACGTTGTTAGTTAAGAAATGACGGAATTTACCTGGTTCCTGCAGTTTGTGGCCGATGTAGGCTTTCTTGCTATGGTCGTTATCATCGAGTTGGATGGGGTCGAGATCTTCTATGGTTGATCTCGTGACCTCTACGATTTCGGGGTCTTTGATGACATCCTTCCCTCATCACCGTTTGACCTCAACCTTATTAATTTCTATGCCTCTTTGGATTTGACCTTCATTTGTTGGGTGTATGTACAATCCTGGGCGGTGCGATAACATTCTCGGGAAGTGCGTCGTTCCCCTCAGATGTTGAATACTCCCTACGGGGTAGGAAATTTGATGACTTGGTACAAGCTGAATGGGATGGCCTTCATGGCGTGTATCCAAGGCCAACCTATTATGGCGTTGTACGCCGTGTCCTGATCCATGATGTGGAATGTGGTTTCCAAAGTGACCCCGCCGGTCAGGATGGGGAGCGTGATTTCTCCAAATGTCCGTTCAACTGCATTGTTAAAACTTGTTCGTGTGATGCAGTTGTGGCACTATCTTATCCTAGAGTTTCATCTGTGCAAGTACTCGAGTGTGGATAATGCACGCGCCGCTCCCATCGTCCACCATAATACGTCTCACATCTGTATCTAATAGGCGTAAAGTGATAACAAGAGCATCATAGTGAGGAAAAACCAAACCATGAGTATCTGACTTATCGAAGATGATACTTTCTTCGAGTTCGTCGTATCTTGAGTGATCGGTCGTTTGAGTTTGTGGGTGGTTGTGAACTTCACGTTGTTGATTGATGTGTCATCTCCCCCTCCGATGGTCATTTGAATGGTTTGAGTTGGAGAAGGTGGTTTTGGTGAGCCCTGGTGTTGTTCGCATCCTCGAGCAAAGTTGGCCCTTCTTCGGTCGCTTAACAGCTCTTTCAAGTGACCTTGGTGAAGCATGTTCACGACCTCTTTTCTTTGGGCGATACAGTCCTCAGTTTTATGACCTCGTTCCTGGTGGAATTCGTATAGGGCATTTGACTTTTTAGTGTTCGGTTCGGACCTTATCTTCTGTGGCCACTTCACTTTTGGGCTAAGCTTCTCCAGTGCGTAGACTATTTTAAGAGTGAAACACAGAAGTTGTGAGCAGATAGTAAGGGAGGCATACGTCTCTCGCTTCGGTGAGTCCCTGTTCTTGGCTTAGATGGGCCTTCGTCGTGACGGGAAGGCGGCATGATGGCGCTTCTGACATACAGTTGATGTCTTTCTCAGTTGGGTCGTGGACCTGCAAGATCTCTTCTATTTTTGTTTCTCCGATCCTTCCTGGATTCGTCTTGTACTGAGGTCAACCGTCGGGTTGGCTCGTTTAGGTTGTCTCCGTCAGCTCGGACTTCCACAATAGGCGTCGTGTATTTCGTCCCAAGTGGTCGGGGGATACTTCATAAGCCGAATCAACAACTTTTTGTTCGCCCTTGAACCGCTTCTGTTCAACCCATTATGGAAAGCTATTACAACCATTCCTTCTGATACATTCGGTAAGGTCATCCTTACATGGTTGAACCGAGTGAAGAAGTCCCTCAGCCCTTCACCAGGTGACTATTTGATGGCAAATATATCATTCAATCTCGCGTCTTCTTTCTTAGCTCCGGCATGGGCCGTTACAAACTTGTCGACCATCCCTTCAAATGTCTCAATGGAGCGCGCAGGCAATTGTGAATACCAAGTTTTGCACCCCCGGTGAGGGTTTCTCCAAACTTTTTTTAATAAGATGGAGGATACTTGCTCTTTGGCGAGGTTGTTTCCTTTTACTACAGTGACATAGTGAGTCATATGATCCTTAGGGTCTGTCGTACCGCCCTATATTTTCAGGTACGGCAACATTTTGAAGGTTTTAGGTATGGCATGTGGTGCTGCTTCATCATTGTACGGCTGCTCAACAAATCGACCAACATCTCTTTTTGGGTAAGAGTTTTGGGGTGCCCGGTATTTTGTCTACCCTTGCTTGATGCTCTTTCATTTTGTCTCGGATCATTTTGTTTTCGTTTTCTCTTTCTTCCATATTACTTAGAATGGCTGCCAGGATGTCGTCGCCTGCATTGTTAACATGTGAGTGTTACCTGCTACGGGAGGTGGAGGGTCGTGCTGCTCGACCGTGATTGGTGTGACGCAGGTCCTTGTGTTCTCTCTGATCGCCTTTTGAGCGAGTTTGTCAAGGATGTTGGTCAACGTGTTTGTCAGCCGGCTTCGAGGAGCTTCTTCACCGCTGGTGGTGCCTCTTCTGTTGTGGACGTGGAGGCTCCTTTACCGTGAGAAGTTGTGATACTACCGTAAGAAAGGGGTGAGCCACTCCGCCTGGGAGAGGCGTTTAGTGTTACGTTCTCGCCCTCTGTTTCAGAGACCTCGTTGAAGGTGTTTAAGAGTTAGATGGTGAGATCGGTTACCGCCTTCATCATTTTTTCTCCGTTACCTGTCATGTCAGATCTGTATACACAAGAAAGTATAGGGTTTTGGGTTTCCTTTTTTTATTAGATCCGGAAGAAACTAAAACTTTGACTAGAAAATTCTCACAGACGGCGTCAAATTGTTTGACAAAAAAATATGAATCTTTGGTTATACTAATTAATTTGATATTTGAAAAGTTAAACCTAGTTAAAGATAATAATTTTAGATCTATAAGCAATCTACGTGGATGATGTAGAATAGTGTCGGGACAGATTTAGTGCAACGTGTATTTAATATTTCACGTTCAATAATGGGATGAAAATATCAAGCATTAAATAACAATAAATGACACTAAATGTAAATAAAGAGAAGGATTCACCCAATATTGAGTGAAGTGGATGATTCTTTTCTTTCTGACAATGATGAATAACAAGTAACTATGAGAATATTGAAGGCCTTCTCGGATCTGATGGGAATGATATAGAATAATCCAAAAAGATGAATCTCTTTAGAAATGTGTTCTTTGTATTTATCTAGAGAGTTGCTTTTCACGAGAGTTCTTATCAAAGAATCTTACATGCATTTCACCTTATCTCTCTTTCTATTTATATGGGACATACCCCAAACAACTCTAAAAGTACAAGTACGGAGAATATTCAATGGAATATTTCCTCTAAATATCTTATTACAAAACTAGTTGTTACTGCTGCTCGTAACACTTGACCTCGGCTGTAATCGACTGCTCGGTGGTAAGTTCCGTTAATCACCGGTCGCTCTCGGCCAAATTACATATGATAATACCTCTTAGGATATAGGTTCACGTGAACTCATACATCTCCCTGAACTATATATAATAATATTATATTTCTCCAAAATTACTTAAATATATGTGTGTGCACCCATGTCAAAGAATCATGTGGTATAATAAATATTAGGTGCACCTCTACGTGAAATTGGTGATAAAATCTCATTTTGGACGGTTTTCTTTTTGACACAGAGTAAGTGTATATATATGTGTGTGTGTGAAAACCACTAAAATTATAACAAGAATATAATATTAAACTTATAATTTCAAAAGTCTAGTGCGTTTATATATATTAAGAGACTAAAATTAAACACGTCAAATATTAATTAGCTAGATTCGTCTTTTTACAATAGTGCACTCATCATTATGAAACCCTGAACCCGCCTCTAACAATGACACCACAACTTTTTTTTCTGGACTATCTATATGAAGTTGAAAATGAGAATTTATGCTGAGTACAATGAAATTGACGGAATTTCTCAAGCTTAATTAGAGAATTTTTTTTAGTATAATTGAAAAAGAAATTGTTGGTGAAAACGTTTTTTTTTGCTTTTGCTAATATAATCTCGTGCAATGCAAAACAAAATTAATTTTACATGTTTATTTTCACCATTACCGTTTTTAGCCTATAGTAGAGGGAAAACCAAGATTTATTCACTATTGAATGAATTTACAAGTTAGATGATAAAAAAAGTTCTCTTGTATAGCTACGGGTTCATGCACTTGCCTCAAGGCTTTTACCATAAGATAAGGTCGGCCGTTTGATAATGCCGAACCTTTTGCTACGTGTCGTCTTTTAGAACCCACGATAAACTTCATTGGGTCCAATCGAAAAGGACGACCGTACTTATCTCTAGTGTTTCTTTTTTTACTAGTCTCTGCCTATATAAACTACCGCCATTGCACATAATTCAAGAAATTAGAAAAGAAAAATTCAGAAAATATAATTTTCTCCCCAATTTTTTAAAGACTTCGCAGTTCTCTCTCTGCCATTCAACCATTTGCTTACTTGGGTTTTCGCTGGCAAGAAGAATAATGGGTGTTCAGGAAATGGACCCTCTTTCACAACTAAGTTTGCCACCCGGGTTTCGGTTTTACCCGACTGACGAGGAGCTTTTAGTTCAATACTTGTGTCGCAAAGTTGCTGGCCATGATTTCTCTTTACAAATTATTGCAGAGATTGATTTGTACAAATTTGATCCTTGGATTCTTCCAAGTAAGTTTCTCTCATCTTCTAACATTTTTTTTTCTTATTCAATTAGTTTTAGTGTTTCTAAATTGATTTTTTTATTTTTTTTATTCTTATTTATAAAGGTAAAGCAATATTTGGAGAAAAGGAATGGTACTTTTTCAGTCCAAGAGATAGGAAATATCCGAATGGATCACGACCAAACAGAGTAGCTGGCTCTGGGTATTGGAAAGCAACAGGAACTGATAAAATAATCACTACAGAAGGGAGAAAAGTTGGAATTAAGAAAGCTTTAGTTTTTTACGTGGGTAAAGCACCTAAAGGAACCAAGACTAATTGGATCATGCATGAATACAGACTCGGTGAATCTCCAAGGAAAAATGGAAGTTCTAGGGTACGTATATCCACATGAACCCCTTTCTTCAATTAATCACAATTTGTATTATTTCTGAATTGTCACATTAACATGTTTTTTTTTTATAATTTTTATATATTTCAGCTAGATGAGTGGGTGCTTTGTCGGATTTATAAGAAGAATTCGGGGGGGCAAAAACCGAACATTTCCGGTTTAAACAGCAAAGAGATAAGCCACGGTTCTTCATCATCATCCTCGTCTCAATTTGACGACATGCTCGAATCTCTACCAGAAATTGGGGACCATTATTTCTCCTTACCAAGAATGAACTCTCTTAGGATTTTACAACAAGATGATAAGGTTAATCTTCAGCACTTGGGTTCTGGAAACTTCGATTGGGCCACTCTAGCTGGATTTAATTCGTTACCGGAATTAGGTACCGGAAATCAAGCTCTGGCACCGGGAGGTCAAGCTCAGGTGCATTTGAACAATCAAAACAGTAACAACAATTTGAATAGTCTGAATGAATTTTTTGCTCACCCCACGCAATTGAATTTTCATGGAGATGTCAAGTTTGAAGGTGGAGTGGATGAAGAAGTAGAGAGCAGAATTAGAGCTCAACGAGTTAACAACTCGGGTTTCTATCAAGAGAATTCAACCGGGTTACAAGCCTACACGAACTCGGTACCTGACCCATTTGGTATTCGGTACCCGACCCAAACAGTAAATATGGGCTTCAGTCGGTAAATAGTGAAAGGTTAAAAGCATTGAATTTGTTGTAATACAGAAAATTTTGGGGTGAGGGTAAAATGTGAATGCTCGTGGATATGTTCAGACAAATTGGAAATATTGCGCAGGTAGAAAGGGGTAAGAGCGCAAATATTCTTTGGTTGGGGACAAAAAAGTAAAATTAAAAAGATTTTGTTCATGTACGGGGCGCATATATACACAATGTATTCTGTTGTACACAGTGGTTCCCTAGTACTCAAATTTATTTATGTAGGGGATGTATTTTCTTTAAGGCTTTGGTATTCTACTTAGGATGACAAAGTGCAAGATTAGCTTATTTTCCTTTTGTATGTAAATTGTTATAGGTAACGTTTCTTCCTTAGTCATTTTCTAGCTATAGTAATTGGGATGTACAGAAGTTACGACTTCTAATAGTACAGTTGAAAATCGAGCATATATATAAGAAATGATCACATGAAAAAAGATGTGGATATTGTTGAACTTATCTGACTTGACATTTTTCCACATTATGATTTTGAGTGAAGAAAAGTAAGAAACAAATGATTAAAGTATGTCGTTTAACTTAATCTCATATAAGAGGAATCAATCACTTTCTTTACATAAATATGTAATATAGCTAGGAATAAGCTTAAAAACTATATTTACCATGATCAGTGAAGTAGAAATGTTTAAAACCAAACTGAATATTACCAAAAGAATCATATTATGATATCCTTTGTTGTATTTCTTGTAATTTGTTCATAAGAACATTCTTTAAGTTCATCCTCCACACACCAAGTTAAAGAGTAAAAATGAAAAGGAAACTGTATAGGTCAAAATCTGTTCATTAAGTTGACATTAAAGGACGCAGTGAAAGGTCGATCAAATCATGGTAACAACTTATAGAGTACGACTCCGTCAGTCACCGGTCATACCCGAGATCGAATCAACCGAAGGTTTGCGTGGCTAAGCGCTCGTCGTGAACAACGCTTCAAAGACGACGTGATCATCGGAGAACCCATTAGTTAAAGACCGTTGGATAAAGGGAAATATGTAATATAAATAGGGGGATCTTCCACGGAAAAAGGGGATCCAAAAAAGGGAGAAAGGAGACTTCCCCAACCAGTTCAGCAACAATCAAGCTAACACTCTCAAGAGGATATCTCTTTCCTTCTTATACGCATGGGCATGGAACATTACTTCTAAGATGTAAGCATGTCATTCATGTTAGCCCCTTTTTGTAATTATCAGAAGAGTTCAATAAACTCGTGCCTTTTTTATATTCATATTCAATGTAGTTTGATTTAGATTCAATTATGTTTGGTTAAGATTTATCATCTATTCCACTTTTGATTGATCTTGCAAAACAAATTTTAAGCTAATTTTTGTGCAAACAATTTGGCGCCGTCTGTGGGGACTTCTTAATCAAAATCTTAGTTCCCTCTAGATCTCAAACCGATCCAATCTGGGCCAGCCCTTTCTGTAGCATTAACTGGGGCTCGTCACACAGATGATGGAAGCGGAATCCCGATCGTCGTGCACTTGGCACGATTATAATACCGTTGACAAGCGCGTCTGACGGTTTCTTCTTCCACCCCTGGATAAGAAACAATAGCCCGCTTCGTGGCACCTTATAGTACTGGACACACCACATCCCGTCCCCATAGCCACACACATTATGCACCTTATGAATAGAGTATGACACGCTTTCCTAATTCGTGCATATCCTACGGATCCGGACCGAGATTCGGCCTCAACATCCCGACGAGCAAGTACGGTCCCAGATCTGGAATTGTCTTTAGGACGGGAAACGAAGCAAGAAGCCATGCGACATGACCCCTCCATCCTCCGACACGCTGAGATAAGGTAACAAAAATTCATCAAATTTTAACTTACCATGTTTTTCTGTCAGAACGAAAAAAGGGACGTAAACTCTCCCAAAGCGGACCGGGACTAGGACTCGCCCAAGAGGCGTCCAGTATTCTCCAATAGAAATGAAATACAACGGACTGGGACTGGGACTCGCCGAAGAGGCGTCCAGCATTCTCCAATAGAAACGAAATACAGCAGATTGAGATTGGGACTCGCCCAAGAGGCGTCCAGTATTCTCCAATAGAAACGAAATATAGCGGACTGGGACTGGGACTCGCCCAAGAGGCGTCCAACATTCTCCAATAGAAATGAAATACAGCAGACTGGGATTGGGACTCACCCAAGAGGCATCCAGTATTCTCCGATAAAAATGAAGCCAAGTTAACTGAAGTCCGCCTACGGAACGCAAGGCTCCCCAATATAAATCAAACGAGCAGGGCTCGCCGCAGTAAACGCATGAATAACGCAACGACGAGTAATCGCCAAAACTAAAAAAAGATCGACCTTTCTCGATTTTATAACGGGTTCTCGTTTCGATCCCACTTGAAATAACACCCCTGCGGCCATCGTCCATCGCCGAATCCAAATAAAGTTCGACATCTCCCAAACCAGCACAAAAGGTCACTAATACAACCTCTCATTGGGGCCCGCCTTGCAGTTACCTGCCGTAACCCACTGGGAATTGAGGAGCCCCGACATCGAACACGCAGGGAACCTACCCTATCCAAGATAAAAGAAGTCGCCACAAAGTTTGGGCTAGTTATTCATCGCTCCGCCTATCGTCTTCTCCTGCCGAACCGATGAAGGGACTAGGTAGGCGAAGAGCTATTCGGATATACATGTCAAAAAATGCACCATTCTCCAATGAAACAACAAGATAACATGCAACATCTGGTCGCACAACTCCACCGCCCCACTCCACATACATTCGACCTCGTTCGAATCATTTATATTCGACCTCGCTCGAATCATTTACATTCGGCCTCGTTCGAATCATTTACATTCGACCTCATTCAAATAATTTGCATTCGACCTCACTCGAATCATTTTCATTCGATCTTGTTCGAATCATTTACATTCGGCCTCGCTCGAATCATTTACATTCGTCTCGCTCGAATTATTTACATTCGGCCTCGCTCGAATCATTTACATTCGACCTCGTTCGATTCATTTACATTCGCCCTTGCTCGAATCATTTATATTCGGCCTCGTTCGAATCATTTACATTCGACGTCGCTCGAATCATTTATGTTCGACCTCGCTCGAATCATTTACCTTCGACCTCGTTCGAATCATTTACGTTCAACCTCGCTCGAATCATTTGCGTTAGACCTTGCTCAAATCATTTACCTTCGACCTCGTTCGAATCATTTACGTTAGACCTCTCTCGAATGATTTGCTTTCGACCTCGCTCGAATCGTTTGCGTTCGACCTCGCTCGAATCGTCTGCGTTCGACCTCGCTCGAATCTTTTACGTTCGACCTCGCTTGAATCATTTACGATTCAAGCAACTCGAATCATTTACGTTCGATCTCGCTCGAATCATTTACGTTCGACCTCGCTTGAATCATTTACGTTCGACCTTGCTCGAATCAATTACATTCAACCTCGCTCGAATAATTTACATTTGATCTCGCTTGAATCATGTATATTTGATCTCGCTCAAATCACCTATACCCGACGCCACAATAAAGTCCAGAAATCCACGCAAGTATGCAAATAAATATATCGAAATAAAAGCCAAGATATACACAAATAGATATTGATCAATCATTCCATTCACAAAAGCAACAACTACATCTTACAAAAGGCCAGAACATGCCCAACAAGAAAAAAAGAAGAAGAAGAAAAGAAAGGAAAAACAAAAACAAACAAGTACAAAAAAATCTAAATATAAGGACTGCAACAACGCCCTCACTCGGCGTCACCTCCATCGGCTCCCTCGCCGTCATCATCAGAAAGCCCATCGTTGGCGTCAGCATCCTGGCCAGCCACCTGCGACGCGGGATCATAACCATAGTTGACACGGGCCTCACGTGCCTTCGCCCTAGAACCCTCGAAGGCTGTCTCATAAAACGATCCCCGCCTCCCACAAACTCTTATATATGTCCCGTTGGGCTTCAGCGTAAACCCACAAATCATGCAAGTGTCGAGGAGCGGAAGTAGCGGCGGACTCCACCTGAGCCAACAATCGTGCCTTCTCGGCTTCAAGAGCCACGACCTGATCCCCCAAACGTGAAGCCTCCTGGTCAATATCGCCAATGCGTTCCTCAAGCCTGGCCTCCCTCAAGGTGGTCGTCGCCCTCTCAGACTCCTGCTCAGATCAGAGGATACGGATGGTGTCGTCTAGCGCCGCTGCTCTCGCCAAAGCCGATTCTCGATCACGTTCAGCCTGCTCCAATACGATCACCTTCCCTTCCAATTCAGCCAGCTTCTGCACCCATTCCGTACTGAGAGCTTCCACCTTGATAGCGCTCTGGTCGAGCTCAGCCTGCAATGATTGCACTCTTGCCTGAAGATCCACACACTCTGCGGCGACCCCTTTTCCCAGTTCAAGTTTCTCATCCTTAGCATGTAGCAGCTCCTCTAACTCGCTGCATCTGCGGATAGACTTCATCAAATCCTCGTCCCTTCTCTCCAACTCTTCCCTGGTAGACTGGGTACCAATACCTGCTCTAAGCCGCTCGCGCAACTCACGACATTTGTCGTGATACTGCCGGTCTTGGCCCTACGAGCACTTTCAACTTCCATCATGTAAGTTTGCAAAAATAAAAAGAAAGAGAAGAAGGGGAGTAAGGTTCAAAGAAAGCAAAGAGTCACAAAGCGAAGACGGTAGAGGAACTTACCCTCAGACCCGTCGCGGATATACCACATGACAGCTGAGAATCACTGATCTGCTGAAGAGCTCCGCTCTCAGCAGCTGAACAAAGAATCTCAAACTGCGGCACCAGCTCCACCGTATCCTATAAAAGATTGAGATCCGACGGTATCTCTAGAATATGGGAGGGGTCCTCAGCCATCACCACGGTCCTAGTAAAGCCCTGCTTGAACAACCTCACATCATCAGGATCAAGGTCGGACTCAGACTCGGTCTCATAGTCCTCAACTACGACACCTTTCCCTCTCTCTTCGGCCAAAGAATTGGCACGGTTCTGTGACGACGAGGGTCTGCTGTGGATGGTCATGACTGCCCCAGGACTATGCATCTCCGGAACGTCAACTTCATAAGCGTCCGCAGAGGGCCTTTCCACTTCCTCCCGGTCAACTTCGACCTTAGCCTCAGGAACCATCGAAGCGGGCTCGCCCCGTGACGGCATCTCGATCACTGAAGCCTCCTCCGGTATTATCCTCCTCCTTTTTTACGAGGCCTCTTTGCTGCCAACGAGGGAGGACTCGCTGGCGGCACGAACCGACGAAACCGGAGTCCCCCGTTGGGGAGCCACCTCCAAACATACTGTTGCGGTCAAGGTTCCAGCATCATCGCTCACAGGAGTCACCAGCGCGGGTTGTATGGGAGCCGTCAACCGACGGTATGTGGCAGGACCGAAGCCACCCAGTCGCGAATGTCATCAACAGGCAGGGGAGGCGATCTCTCAGCTGCAACGAAAACAATGGACGAATGATCAACGACCGTCTAAAAAGGTCGCATGATATGAATAATTGATCGACATAGCAAGAAGAAGTGAAGGAATACTTACGGGCAAAGTTCCACGTCTCGAGGAATCTGACGAGGTCGAACACCAGGTGCTCCGTACGCACGAAGAAGAAACTCTCCTAGAAGCGACAATTGGTCTTATCATCCATTCTAATCACCAGACTCTTCGTACCCCTATAGCGAAGGTGCAACATAGTCCCCCTCTGAAAATGGGGGGCGAAGAGGTGCATCATGTGATGGAGCAAAACGTCACGGCCGGCCAATTCAGCATACTGGGTCAGCATCACGAAAAGTTTGTAAATGTACGGGGTGAGTTGGGCCGGACACAACTCGTAAAAATGGCAGAAGTCTACAACCAATGGAGCAAGAGGGAGTGTGTACCCAATGATGAAAGGATATGCATAGAAAGCTTAGTACCCTGGGCAATGTAAGTGAACTATATCACCTCCCGCCGGGATTAGTTCAACATGCTCCGGGATCCTCCACTTGATTTTAAAGTCGGCAAGTGCCGCCGCATCCATCACCAATAGTGCCGGCGCAGGGTTATCCTTAGTCGCATGGTTAAAGTCATTCCGAGCTTTCCCCGGGCGGGGGTACCACCTCATCTGCCGTTGGAAACTTTCGTCTTCCACCAAGTTCGTCTCCTCGTGGAGAAGGGGACAACATTCTCCGGTACCGGAGCATTGACAGCTTGGTTAGGGTTCGAAGAACTGGACATTGTAAATGGGAGCAAGAATCGGGAATGTGGGAAAAAGATATAGCAGTTACGAAAGTTGTTTACACTCCTGGAAAGTATGAACGAACGATAAATAGCCGGCGATTTCGAAGATTTCTGCTTAAACTCGATTTGGATAATGCCCTATCAAGACAAAAGTCCCCTACTTATAGGCACAAAAATATCGGTTAAACAGAGATGAAACGCCACCTTTTTCAAAAAAAGCAACAGAATGGGCATAAGAAACGATGCGACGCTCGCCACATAAAACGTGCGTCATAATGACACCTGACGAATTAATGTCACTTCAACTGACATACATGTCTGACATGTTCCCTCGAAACGTCATATATTTTCCTCATTGAGGAACGTGCGCCCACGCTCCAAAACTGGCCTCGACCTAGGGATCGACGAGATCCACTCGACGCGCCCATCCAGAGGCGGCCGAATGCTCAGATTTTGATGATTTGTGATGACAAGGTCCGCCCACCGCGCTCGCCCGAAGGCGACCCTGATGGGCGAAGGGACTATTGTATAGGTCAAAATCTGTCCATTAGGCTGACACTAAAGGACGCAGTGAAAGGTCGACCAAACCGTGGTCACAACTTACAGAGTACGACCCCATCAGTCACCGGTCATACCCAAGATCGAATCAACGGACGGTTTGTGTGGCTAAGCGCCCGTCGTGAACAACGCTTCAAAGACGACGTGACCATCAGAGGACCCATCTGTTAAAGACCATTGGATAAAGAGAAATATAGGAATATAAATAGGGGGATCTTCCACGGAAAAAGGGGATCCAAAAAAAGGGAGAAATGAGTCTTCCCCAGCTAGTTCAACAACAATCAAGCTAACACTCTCAGTGGGATATCTTTCTCCTTCTTATACGTATGAGCATGGAACATTACTTCTAAGATGTAAGCTTGTCATTCATGTTAGTCCCTTTTTTATAATTATCAGAAGAGTTTAATAAACTCGTGCCTTTTTTATATTCATATTCAATGTAGTTTGATTTAGAACCAATTATGTTTGGTTAAGATTTATATTCTATTTCACTTTTGATGTAAAAAAAACTTAAGCTAGTTTTTGTGCAAACAGAAACATCTGCCAGTGACTAAAAGCCCACTTTCGTGATTTCATCAATTATTAGATGCTTACAATTTATAATATGAGCATCTAGAAGCTGGTAATTAAAAAAATAAAGGATTAATCTAATAATTAAATTTATGATAGAACTTCTCAAACACGTGGAAAGAAAAAGACAGGGACATTGAAATGACTATTTTGATATGAATATATTCAAGTACACGTAGTTCTATACGCAAAACTATTTTGTTGATTATGAAGTGACTATCTAATCAATAATTATCGATCTGAAACTAATTACTATGTTGATATTTCTTTCCCCTTGTCAAACTTTTTAGTCTTTTCCGTGAACATAGAGCGAAGCTATGTTCCTTTTAGGGTGGTCAATTGATTATAACCCAATGATAAATATTTAAATATTCTTATTAAATTTTCTCGCTTCGTCACTGCGTGAATTGTGTATGACGTTTCGAGCTTGGTCTGAGGTGGATACAGTCAATAACATAATTATTACAAATGGCAAAGCGCCCGCTTAATGCTTGATGATACAAAATGCACTCCACTTCCAAACCCACACATCCCTAAAATTGAAAGGATAATTGGAGTGACGAGTCAAAGAACCACAAGAAAACTGGCCCCAGAAGTAATAACCTCTCGTTTGCTCAGATTTTAGTTGCTTTTTCAAAAAAAAAAAAACATGAAAAATAATATTTATTCATGGAATATGATCAATTTTGAAAAAATAATTTGCAAAAGAAATTCAAGTTCCCACAAACTGATTTCGGACAGTATTTGGATGAAAGTTTTTCTTTCACTTATAAAATTTCAACGTTTTTTTCAAATAGAATACATGTCCAAACACAACTTCAACTTTAAAAATTATTTTTCAATACAATTTTAATTTTTTTTTTTCAAATTTCAACCAAATATATATTCAAACATTACCTTAGTTTCGGTTTGTTTATTCGTGAAATACTAAGGTGTGATACAGACATTGTGAAACGTCATCACTACTTGTCTTTTTCTTAGTCAAAAGAATACAAAAGCGTAGGTTATACTAGTATGGCATTATTATATGAATCTACCACAACTTCCAAAACTGAGAGTTGGCGTCACAAGGTCATAAACACATGTCTTCCTCCTTGCACAAGTCGATTTAGTTTGCTTTAATTTTTACGTTACAATTGGCTTTGGCATTTCGTATGCAAGGTGTCCTTGTTTTGGGGGCATAATAGGTATAGTACATTACAATTACATGTGATGTACACATAAAGACAATTATAACTATACATATACTTCCTTCATATTGAGTCATGACAAAGATGCCACATACGGTGGATTTCTCTCGGAGGTTTACTAGATGACGAGCATGCTTACTTTTCTATATCAACATCAACTATACTCTAGAAAAACTTACCTATTTGGTGAAATTAGAAGTTCTCTTGAAGACATTACTATAGCACACAAACGAGTGGTCGAAAATTTATCGCCTTTTCAATTGTTGACCGTGCTAAAGAACTGTGAGCTTTTGCTTTCACCTCTATACTTTTCAAAGTCTAAGTCTTAAGACCTTTGCAACTTTGGCCTTTGAGTAAAATAAGTTTATCTTCAACGCTCTCTCATCTATGTAAGTTTGTCTTGTCGGCTAGGCATCTTATCTTTGTTTAGACACAAAGTATAAGAAAGTTTTTATAGAAATTGGCCTTAAATATATCTGTTTAAAAATTTGTCATCATTAAGTATGGAACATTTAAAAACTTTAGTAAAGGGGTGCTTCCAAACACACACAAGTATACGTGGTCGTACAAGTAATAAAATGATAAGTCGAGTGTCGAACCCACAAAAAATTATATTAACTACCTACTAAATTTACCAATATTGTTTTTCTGTCAAGCCAAAATCAAATTCAAGAATGTGATTATACTAAACTATAGTTCTAAGTAATAACTAAATTATCAAGTAGCAATTTGAGTGTTGTGTATTCAGTAGAGACAAATATTTCAGGGTTGTGATAGATTCAACAATCTTATTGTGTTCTAATTAACTCTCTCTTTCATACAATTCACCCATGGTTTCTAATTAATCGATAATTGCTCTCATAGCCTTCTCTCGAAGTACTACTCGCATATTCAACATAGATTAACACCTATATTCCTATGAAATCAATCTATTAAGAACACATTAAGATGGCGATATTTAATTAAGCACGGTGACTAGGTATATTCCTATCCACAAATCCGCCCCTCCCCCACCCTGTAACGACCCGATCGGTCGTTTTGAGAGTTAGCGTCCCGATCCCCTAATAACCGCTTCTCTCATGTCTTTTTATGTTATAGGAACTTGTCGGAGCATTGAGTGATGAAATCTGGGGTGATTTTGGACACATAGTCCATAAATGTGGAATTTAGCTTTAGAAATCTGACCGTAGCTTGAGCTGTGTGAAGACGGATCCGGAATCGAATTCCGTCGACTCCGTTAGCTCCGTTGAGTTATTTCGGGGTTAGGAGCGTGTTCGGAATGTGTTTTTGAGATCGTTTGTGGATTAAGGATTGTATTGGCGAAAGTTAGAATTTCGGCCGATAGGTGAAATTTTGATATCGGACTCGGAATGGAATTCCGAAAGTGAAAGCAGGTCCGTAATGTCATTTATGATCTGTGTGCAAAATTTGAGGTCATTAGGACGAGTTTAGACGTGTTTCGGTATCGGATGTGAATTTTAGAAATTTCATAAGTTCTTAGGTTTGAATCTATGCATTTTTGATGATTTTGATGTTATGAGACGTGTTTTTAAGGCTCGACCAAGTGTGAATAAGGTATTAGAGTTGGTTGGTAGTTTTGTTTGGGGTCTCGGGGGTCTCGGAAGTGTTTCGGGTGTTCAACGGGTATATTTTTGGTTTAGTCTTCTGCTGTTTCTGGTTTTCTTGAGCATCAGATAAATCCTTCAGTGCGATCGCGTGTTTTGGGTCGCGATCGCGGAGAGTAAGTTTGGGCCCAACTGATTTTGTTCAGTACAATCGCAATAAGAGGAACGCGACCACACAAGGGCTATTGGGCCGGGCAAGGGAGCTTCACTCTGTGCGTTCGTGTGGGCCTTAGCTGCGAACGCATAGGGTCCAGTCCAAGAAAGCTCCGCGAATGCAGCTGCATGTTTGCGACCGCACTATGTTCCATCTTTAGGAGGGTATGGCTTAGCCTATGCGATCGCATCTCTATGAGCGCGATCGCACATCACAATTTAGGCCTGGGCAGAATATTAAACCCATTTTGAGGGTTTAAGCCTATTTTCACCATTTTCAAATTTTGGAGCTCGGGAAGGGCAATTTTTGAAGACTTTTGCACCTGGGTAATTTGGGTAAGTGATTTCCATCCATTGTAGATCAAATTCCATGATTCCAATCTTAAATTCAGCCTTTAATTTCGAATTTTGTGGGTAGAAAATGGGAAAAATGGGATGAACTTCATAAACCAAATTGTTGAGTTTTGATTGGGTGTTTGACCTCCGATTTGGGAGATTCTTATATGGTTAGACTCGAGTGAATAGGGGTTCGGAAAATGTGATTTCTACCCGATTCCGAGACGTGGGCTCGGGGGACTTTTTGGGCGAATGTCCTAATTTCGCGTATTAGCTTCGAATTAATTAGCTATTTTGATTCCTTAAAGTGTTATTTACATTATGTAATCGAATTTACTAGATTTGGGCCACCCGAAGTTGGATACTCGTGGCAAGAGCGTGGTATTGAGTTGATTAGCGCAGTCAAGGTAAGTGCCTTGCCTAATTCTGTGTTGGGGACTTCCCCTTAGGCATTTTTATACTGATTTTGTTACGTGGACGCCGTGTTACATGAGGTGACGAGTGCGTACACGGGTCATTGTTGCTAAAATCCTATTTTTACCTCCATGAAATCACTCATTTTCATTCATATATTACTGTTTCCTGTCTTAACTGAGTAGTTAGCTTAAGAGTAAGCATGTCTACCTGTCCTAACTTTATTTCCTCTTATTTGCTACTAGTCGCACCATGCTTAAGTATCTTTACTCTATTCTTGCCTGTTGTTTTGCCTGGACTGTTTAATTAAGCCGTATCCGACATACTTTTGCTTTGCATATTTAAATTGGGACTACGGACCGAGATCCGGGGCTTTCCCCTTGTACTGTATTTCATATTTAAGTTGGGACTACGGACCGAGATCCGGGAGCTTTCCCCATGTACTGAAATGCATATTTAAATTGAGACTACAGACAGAGATCTGGGAGCTTTCCCCCTATACTACATTGCATATTTAAATTGGGACTACGGACTGAGATCCGGGAGCTTTCCTCTTGTACTGCATTGCACATTTACTGTTAAGATATATGTTGTGCTGAGCCGAGGGCTCTCTGTTTGTTATAATTTCTCCCAGTTTTCATTAATCCTGTTTATCATTGCTCATCTATGTTTTTACTGTTTTATATTTATATTGACTTGCTTTAGAAACTCAGTAGCCTCAACCTGACCTCGTCACTACTTGACGGGGGATAGGTTTGGCACTTACGGAGTACCGAATGTGGAGTACTCACGCCGTTTCCTGCGCATGTTTTCCCCATGTGCAGATCCAGGTACCAGCACCCAGTATCGTGGTTAGGAGTTGTTCTAGCAGCTGCCAAGAGACCGCAAGGTAATTATGCCGCGTCCGCAGAATCCCACGAGTCCCCTTCTAATCTAGTATAGGCATAGAGGACTTATGTATTTTTCCACCATTTCATTGTATAGAGCTACATTTAGTACAGAGCTTGTGACTATCGTGATATTCCGGATTTTGGAAAGTGAAAGTGTACATGTTGAGCAGTTATGTTATATCTTCTTGAGTTCTTTTCTATCCTTATTTTATTGATTCTATTATTTTCCGCAAATTTTAGGCTTACCTAGTCGTAGAGACTAGGTTCCATCACGATACCCTTCGGTGGACAAAACGGGTCATGACAAGTTGGTATTAGAGCGTCTAGGTTCATAGGAGTCAAAAGTCACAAGCCGATTTATTAGAGTCTCGCATATCGGTGCGGAGACGTCCGTGTATATCTTTGAGAGGCTATGTAACACTTAAGAATAATCAAATTCTTTGGAATTCCTTATCGTGCTAGTTACTGTCATCAAATTCTTAAACTCTATTCTATTCTTGCTTGCAGATGGTTCGTACCCGTATCGGACGTACTGATGACCAGGCACCCGAGCCCCCAGTCAAAGCCACCAGAGGCAGGGGCCGGGGCAGAGGACGAGCACGCGGTGCAGCCCGAGCACCGGCTAGAGCAGAGGCAGAGGAACCCCTAGCAACTACAGTTGGAGGGGCACAGTAGGTACCTACTGTTACTCCAGACCTCCAGGAGACATTGGCTCAGTTCTTGAGTGCCTTCAGTACTCTGTCTCAGGCGGGTCTACTCCGATAGCTCCAGCTACATCCCAGGTCGGGGGAGGGACACAGACTCCCGCAGTCCGTACTTCTGAGCAGAGGGTTCATATTAGGCAGGTTCCAGAGTATATTCTTATGCCCCCAGCAGCTCCATTTCAGCATGAGACTAGGATAGATGTTTCTGAGACAGAGAAGCTCCGACTTGAGAGGTACAAGAAGTACCACCCACCTGAGTTCAGTGGACTAGATTCGGATGAAGCCCTAGGTTTTCTTGAGGGGTGTCATCGCATTCTCCGCACTATGGGTATTGTGGAGACGAGTGGGGTTTCTTTTGCTGCTTTCCAGCTGAGGGGAGCAGCTTATCAGTGATGGCGTGCTTTTGAGCTTATTAGCCCGGACGAGGAAGCTTCACTTACTTGGGCTCAGTTCTCCGAGATGTTCTTACTTGAGTTTGTCCCTCAGAGCTTCAGGGATGCTTGGCGTGCAGATTTTGAGCAGCTATGCCAGGGTGCCATGATTGTGTCAGAGTATGCAATATGTTCCAGCGATTTGGCTCGCCATGCACCAAATTTGGTTATCAGTGTCAGAGATAGGGTTCGACGCTTTATTGAGGGACTCCACCCCAGTATTCGGACCAACATGGACAGAGAGCTCGAGACCGATATTACTTACCAGCAGGCCGTGAGTATTGCCCGGAGGATTGAGACTATGTTAGCCCGGGACAGGGATGAGAGAGAGGCCAAGAGGTCTCGAGAGACTGGTCATTTTTCAGGAGCCCGTGCACCAGCATCACGTTATGGTAGGGGTTTTGTGAATCGCCCCGTTCATTCAGCTCTCCCAGCAGCCAGTGGTATTCCAGCTCCTCCTAGACCTCAGGAGCCTTATTATGCACCACCAGTATCTCAGGCGCCTCCTGCTCGAGGTGCTATCACTGGCCAGTCCAGCAGGCCAGATCAGAGTCAGCAGCGCCCTCCACGTCCTCCGAGGGGTTTCTCACTGTGTGGTGGCCCTCGTCATATGATCAGAGATTTCCCCAGAGCAAGGAGGGGTGCACCACCTCAGACTTATCAGGCTCCACGTCTTCCACCAGGTCCTCCAGCTATTCTTCTAGCCCCAGCTGCTATCCCACCACCTCAGGCAGCTCGAGGTGGAGGTCAGGGAGGTCGAGGTCGCCCTAGAGGGGGAGTCCAGGCCGGGTACTATGCTCTGTCATCCCGATCCGAGGCCATTGCTTCATATTCGATCATCACAGGTATTGTTCCCGTTTGTCATAGAGATGCATCAGTATTATTTGACCCAGGTTCTACATATTCATATGTGTCTTCTTATTTTGCTTCACATCTGGGGATATCCCGGGATTCTTTGAGTTCCCCTGTTTATGTTTCTACTCCGGTGGGAGATTCTCTTGTTGTGGACCGCGTATTACGGTCATGTTTGATTGTTATCAGTGGTTTAGAGACCAGGGCTGATTTACTACTACTCAGTATGGTAGATTTCGATGTTATATTGGGTATGGACTGGCTGTCTCCCTACTATTCTATTCTTGATTGTCACGCCAAGATCGTGACGCTGGCTATGCCAGGATTACCGAGGTTAGAGTGGAGAGGTTCCTTAGAGTATACTCCCCGCCGAGTCATTTCTTTTCTTAAGGCTCAGCGGATGGTCGAAAATGGGTGTGATGCATATTTGGATTACGTGAGATATGTTAGTGCTGAGACCTCTACATTTGAGTTAGTTCCAGTTGTCAGGGACTATTCTGATGTATTTTCAGTTGATCTTCCAGGTATGCCGCCCGATAGAGACATTGATTTCGGCATTAACTTGTTGCCGGGCACTCAGCCCATTTCCATTCCTCCCTATCACATGACTCCTCCTGAGTTGAAGGAGTTGAAGGAGCATTTGCAGGAGTTGCTTGAGAAGGGGTTCATCAGGTGTATTTTATCACCTTGGGGTGCTCCGGTGTTATTTGTGAAGAAAAAGGATGGCTCGATGCGTATGTGTATTGACTACCGGCAGCTGAATAAGGTGACAATGAAGAACAGGTACCCATTGCCTTGCATTGATGATTTATTTGACCAGTTACATGGTGCTAGGGTGTTCTCCAAGATTGATCTATGTTCGGGTTATCATCAGTTGAAGATTCGGGAACCGGATATCTCGAAGACTGCCTTCAGGACCAAATATGGCCACTATGAGTTCCTTGTTATGTCATTTGGGATTACCTATGCCCCAACAACCTTCATGCATATGATGCACAACATATTACGGCTTAATCTTGATACTTTCTTCATTGTGTTCATTGATGACATTCTGGTATATTCTCGGTCCAGGAGGACCATGAGCAGCACTTGAGGACCGTGCTTCAGACATTGAGAGAGAAGAAGTTGTACGCCAAGTTTTCTAAGTGTGAATTTTGGATTGATTCTGTGACTTTCCTAGGCCATGTGGTGTATTCGGATAGGATCAAGGTAGATCCGAAGAAGGTGGAGGCGGTACAGAGTTGGCCCAGACCGTCCTCAGCTACTGAGATCCGCAGTTTCCTCAGTTTGGCTGGGTATTATCGTTGTTTTGTGGAGGGATTTTCATCCATTTCAGCGCCTATGACCAGACTGACCCAGAGGGGTGCACCTTTTATATGGACTGAGGAGTGTGAGGAGAGCTTCCAGAAGCTCAAGACAGCCCTGACTACAGCTCCTGTGTTGGTTTTGCCTACCGGTTCCGGGTCCTATACAGCCTATTGTGATGCTTCGAGGATTGTCCTGGGAGCGGTGTTGATGCATGACGGTAGGGTGATTGCCTACACGTCCAGACAGTTGAAGGTTCATGAGAAAAAATACCCTGCTCATGATCTTGAGTTGGCATCGATTGTTCACGCCCTGAAGATATGGCATCATTATTTATATGGTGTTCCCTGTGAGATATTCACGGATCACCAGAGTTTGCAGCACATATTCAGGCAGAAAGATCTAAATTTGCGCCAGCGTAGGTGGTTGGAGTTTCTAAAGGACTATGACATCACTATATTATACCACCGGGGAAGGACAATGTGGTGGCCGACGCCTTGAGTCATCGGGCGGAGAGTTTGGGGAGTTTGGCATACCTTCATGCAGCTTAGAGGCCTCTAGCCTTAGATGTTCAGTCCTTAACCAGTCCGTTCGTGAGATTGGATCTTTCTGAACCTTCCCGGGTATTAGCTTGTGTGGTTGCTCGATCTTTCCTTTATGACTGTATCAGAGAGCCCCAATATGATGATCCCCACCTTTTGGTTCTTCAGGATAGAGTCTGGCGGGGTGATGCTAGGGATGTGACTATAGGAGATGATGGTGTGATGAGGATGCAGGGTCAGATCTGTGTGCCCAATGTGGATGGGCTTCGGGAGTTGATTCTTGAGGAGGCCCATAGTTCGCGGTATTCCATCCATCCGGGTACCACGAAGATGTACCAGGATCTGAGACAACACTATTGGTGGTGAAGGATGAAGAAGGATATAGCGGAGTTTGTAGCCAAGTGTCTCAACTGTCAGCAAGTCAAATGTGAGCATCAGAGACCGGGAGGCTTACTTCAGCAGATTGAGCTTCCAGAGTGGAAGTGGGAGTGGATCACCATGGACTTTGTGGTTGTACTTCCTCGGACTTTTAGGAAGCATGATACTATTTGGGTGATTGTGGATCGACTGACCAAATCAGCCCATTTCATTCCAGTGCTAACTACATATTCATCAGAGAGGTTGGCTGAGATTTATATCAGAGAGATTGTTCGCCTCCACGGTATTCCAGTATCTATCATTTCAGACAGAGGTACACAGCTCACTTCACGGTTCTGGAGAGTCGTTCAGCAAGAGTTAGGCACCAGGGTAGAGTTGAGCACAACTTTTCACCCTTAGACGGACGGGCAGTCCGAGTGCACGATTCAGATTCTCAAGGATATGCTCTGTGCCTATGTGATAGATTTTGGAGGGTCACGGGATCGATACTTTCCTCTTGCAGAGTTTGCTTATAACAACAGCTACCAGTCCAACATTCAGATGGCACCGTATGAGGCTTTGTATGGTAGGCGGTGCAGGTCTCCCGTGGGATGGTTTGAGTCGGGCGAGTCCCTATTTTTGGGTACAGACTTGGTTCAGGATGCCCTGAACAAGGTGAAGGTGATTCAGGAGAGACTTCGCACAGCTCAGTCCAGGCAGAAGAGCTATGCGGACCGGAAGGTTCGTGACTTGGCATTTATGGCTGGTGATCGGGTTTTGCTTCGGGTATCGCCTATGAAGGGCGTCATGAGATTCGGGAAGAAAGACAAGCTAAGTCTGAGATTTATTGGCCCTTTTGAGGTGTTGCGACGTGTTGGGGAGGTTGCTTATGAGCTAGCCCTTCCCCCAGCCTAGCAGGGGTTCATCCGGTGTTCCATGACTGCATGCTCCGGAAGTATCAGGGTGACCCAACTCATGTTTTGGATTTCAGTTCAGTCCAGTTGGCAAGGACCTGTCATATGTTGAGGAGCCAGTAGCTATATTGGATAGGCAGGTCAGGAAGCTCAGGTTAAAGGATATTGCGTCAGTAAAGGTTCAGTGGAGGGGTCAGCTATTCGAGGAGGCGACTTGGGAGACCGAGCAAGATATGCGGAGTCAGTACCCTCATCTTTTCACAGCTTCAGGTATGTTTCTACGCTCGTTCGAGGACGAACGATTTTCTTAAGAGGGGAAGATGTAACGACCCGGTCGGTCGTTTTGAGAGTTAGCGCCCTGATCCCCTAATAACTGCTTCTCCCATTTCTTTTTATGTTATTGGAACTTGTTGGAGCGTTCAATGATGAAATCTGGGTTGAGTTTGGACACATAGTCCATAAATATGGAATTTAGCTTTAGAAATCTGGCCGTAGCTTGAGCTGTGTGAAGACGGTCTGGAATGAAATTCCGTCGACTCCGTTAGCTTCGTTTAGTTATTTCGGGTTTAGGAGCGTGTTCGAAATGTATTTTCAAGGTCGGTTGTGGATTTAGGCTTGAATTGGCGAAAGTTGGAATTTCGGCGATTTCGGCCGATAGGTGAAATTTTGATATCGGACTCGGAATGAAATTCCGAAAGAGACAACAGGTCCGTAATGGCATTTATGACCTGTGTGCAAAATTTGAGGTCATTCGGACGAGTTTAGACGTGTTTCGGCATCAGATGTGAATTTTAGAAATTTCATAAGTTCTTAGGTTTGAATCTATGCATATTTGATGATTTTGATGTTATGAGACGTGTTTTTAAGTCTCGACCAAGTTTGAATGAGGTATTAGGGTTGGTTGATAGTTTTGTTTGGGGTCTCGGGGGCCTCGGGTGTGTTTCGGGTGTTCAATGAGTATATTTTTGGTTTAGTCTTATGCTATTTCTGGTTTTCTTGAGCATCAGATAAATCCTTCAGTGCGATCGCGTGTTTTGGGCCGCGATCGCAATAAGAGGAACGCGACCGCACAAGGGCTATTGGTTCGGGCAGGGGAGCTTCACTCTGTGCGTTCGCGTGGGCCTTAGCTGCGAACGCATAGGGTTCAATCCAGGAAAGCTCCGCGAACGCTGCTGGATGTTTGCGACCGCACTGTGTTCTAGATTTAGGAGGGTGTGACTTAGCCTATGCGATCACATCTCTATGAGCGCGATTGCACATCACTATTTAGGCCTGGGCAGAATATTAAACCCATTCCGAGGGTTTAGGCATTTTTTCACCATTTTCGAATTTTGGAGCTTGGGAAGAGCGATTTTTGAAGACTTCTGCTCCTGGGTAATTTGGGTAAGTGATTTTCATCCATTGTAGATCAAATTCCATGATTCCAATCTTAAAATAAGCCTTTAATTTCGAAATTTGTGGGTAGAAAATGGGAAAAATGGGATGAACTTCATATACAGAATTGTTGAGTTTTGATTGGGTAATTTGGGAGATTCTTATATGGTTAGACTCGTGAGTGAATGGGGGTTCAGAAAATGTAATTTTTACCCGATTCCAAGACGTGGGCCCGGGGGACCTTTTGGGTGAATTTTCCAATTTTGCGTATTAGCTTCGAATTAATTAGCTATTTTGATTCCTTAAAGTGTTATTTACATTATGTAATCGAATTTACTAGATTTGGGCCACCCGAAGTTGGATACTCGTGGCAAGAGCGTGGTATTGAGTTGATTAGCGCAGTCAAGGTAAGTGCCTTGCCTAATTCTGTGTTGGGGACTTCCCCTTAGGCATTTTTATACTGATTTTGTTACGTGGACGCCGTGTTACATGAGGTGACGAGTGCGTACACGGGTCATTGTTGCTAAAATCCTATTTTTACCTCCATGAAATCACTCATTTTCATTCATATATTACTGTTTCCTGTCTTAACTGAGTAGTTAGCTTAAGAGTAAGCATGTCTACCTGTCCTAACTTTATTTCCTCTTATTTGCTACTAGTCGCACCATGCTTAAGTATCTTTACTCTATTCTTGCCTGTTGTTTTGCCTGGACTGTTTAATTAAGCCGTATCCGACATACTTTTGCTTTGCATATTTAAATTGGGACTACGGACCGAGATCCGGGGCTTTCCCCTTGTACTGTATTTCATATTTAAGTTGGGACTACGGACCGAGATCCGGGAGCTTTCCCCATGTACTGAAATGCATATTTAAATTGAGACTACAGACAGAGATCTGGGAGCTTTCCCCCTATACTACATAGCATATTTAAATTGGGACTACGGACTGAGATCCGGGAGATTTCCTCTTGTACTGCATTGCACATTTACTGTTAAGATATATGTTGTGCTGAGCCGAGGGCTCTCTGTTTGTTATAATTTCTCCCAGTTTTCATTAATCCTGTTTATCATTGCTCATCTATGTTTTCACTACATTATATTTATATTGACTTGTTTTAAGAACTCAGTAGAGCCTCAACCTGACCTTCTCACTACTTGACTGAGGTTAGGTTTGGCACTTACAGAGTACCGAATGTGGAGTACTCACACCGTTTCCTGCGCATGTTTTCCCCATGTGCAGATCCAGGTACCAACACCCAGTATCGTGGTTAGGAGTTGTTCTAGCAGCTGCCAGGAGACCGCGAAGTACTTCTGCCGCGTCCGCAAAATCTCATGAGTACCCATCTACTCTAGTATAGGCATAGAGAACTTATGTATTTTTCCACCATTTCATTGTATAGAGCTATATTTAGTACAGAGCTTGCGACTATCGTGACATTCCGGGTTTTGGGAAGTGAAAGTGAACATGCTGAGTAGTTATATTATATCTTCTTGAGTTCTTTTCTGTCCTTATTTTATTGATTCTATTATTTTCCGCAAATATTAGGCTTACCTAGTTGTAGAGACTAGGTGCCGTCATGATACCCTTCGGAGGGCAAAATGGGACGTGACCCCCCCTCCCCCCCCCCAGAGTTAAGATCATGCTCTCTTCAATTCTGCTCTAATCTAAACACGGCTTTCCCAAGCATAGCATAGATAGTAAATAGATCTAACTGTTGACCAGACAATTAAGCAATTAATTACAGAATTGAAGAAACAACCATATATCAGTGAATTGTAATCAAGGTTAAGTCAACGTTAAACTACAATATTCATGGCTAAATCACAACCCCAGAGCTATGGATTTTAGCCACTCATGATAATAGCAAACTATTTCATAAGTGTTGGATAATTGAAAATACTAAGAAAAGATGAAGAAAACTGAGATCTATTCGCTCCCGAATGTTTCTCGTGTGTATTCTCTCTAAAGTGACATCTCCCCCTCACAAATAAGTTTGGTCTTGCTTTTATACGTGTTGGGTAGGTCTAGAGCTGAAATAACCTTGTCCCAGGTGAATTTGAACATATTTCACGCCATCAGTGCTCAGCCCAGCGCTAGGCGCCGTCCCTGGCGCTGATAATTTTTAGTACAATGATTCTGGCGTCGCAGGTAGCGTGGGGCTCTACCCGTGGCGCTGAAAATTGGCATTTTTCTCTTTTCGTGCGTTTAAGCTCTAATTTTGTACATTTTGCCTCCAATTGCTCCGGATAATTCCTACACATAAAAACACCTCAAATTAATATAAATCAACACATTTTACATCATAAATCTACGAAGCAAAAATAAAACATGAGGCGATATCAAAGGCCGTGTCCGTCTAAAAATAATTAGCTAGTTAAATATATAAAAATATACACTGATATAATGCGGATGGATAATCTCGAAAGGGAAATTAAGATAATCTGATGTTACTTGTCAAATGTATTAAGTCTTCATCCACCACGATAACTTGGGTCTTGTTCATCCTTTGACTTGGGACAGTCCCTTTTTATGACATGAATTGGATCAAACTTAGTCCTATTTGTTTCTTCCTGGCCTAACCCATTCCCTATAGTAGCCCTTATCAGTTGTTCGGACCGATCGAATATCGACCGGCCTATCAATGTCAAAGTTTGGTGTCAACTGGTACTAGGATGCTTTGCTTTTACTTCTTACTAGTATATTACCCGCACAATGTGCGAAAAATGTTAAAGGAAAAATTATAATAAATTATTATCATACTTTGCTTGATCACCCCATTTTCTTATAATTTGAGAAATTGTAAAATTTAAACTATTTGACCCACGGTTGTTGATGATAAGGCAAACTAATGTAGGGGAAAAAATATTTTATACATCCTAAATTACTGTAAGATGTTGTGTTATGTGCAATGAAATTCAAATATAATTTAACTTACTACGATTAAGAGATTTTATTAAATAAAAGTATGCATTTATAGTAATGAGTAAGTAACAGAATTGCTGACTTGGGAGCGGACTTGCTAACCGTCTGTAATGGCTCGTCCCTAATGCCTTTGAACATAATCACATACATGTATCTAATAATTTTTTATAAATACTTGATGCTAATAAGTTTGTACCCTAATATACATAGAGTGCAAAAAATCAATAAAATTAAGTGCTACTTTAATTCCTCCTTGTTTCTGCCTCCAAGAAAGCATGCATTAAATCCTTGAACATATGCTAGGGAAGGGAAAATGTTCTCTCTTACCTTGTAATAGACTTTGAAGGGAAAATGTTCATTGCAACACTTCACTCAAATGGTTCTCTCTTACCTTGTAATAGACTTTGCAGAAGCCCATCATATCCCTCAAAACACAAATCCCCTCCCTAGACAACTTAGTCTCGTAGCTTTTTTGTGCAATTTTTATTAAGATTGCACATCTTTCCTTTCCTACAATTCAATATATAAATCAAGCTTTTTGAGAGTGAAAAAAATAGGAGAATAGCTTGGATAGAGTGGACTTGGAGGCGTTCTTCTAGAAACCACAATCTCCTCAGGATAAGAATCATAAACTATACGAACCTTATTTTCACTACATACTACAAGCTTCTTTGGCTTAATTTCAATTTTTAGAACTCTGAGCCTGAGAAAGAGCCGAAAGAAATCAAAAATTAAACAAAATTATATTTATTTTCTCTATTCTTCCATTTGAGTTGAGCATGAAAACTATATATAATTTCACCAGTAACATACCAATTCAACCGCCAAACCCCCTTGTTGATAAATGAAATCACATTTTGTAGTTTAGAAAGGCGTGGCTAGCAAGTAAAGTTTAGCTCTCCTTGGAGATTAGTAATTCAAGAAACAATAAGAATTATAGGCCGCAAGTTGGGCCTGACTAAATGAATCCTCACTAACCCAAACCCTATCTTCCATCAAGCCGAAGCCGAAGCCGAGCCGAGCGACGACGACGGCAAGAGGATACATCCTCTTCAACTCCTTTTAAGAGCTCTAAGAAGTGATTCTATATTTATACACACAAGTGTAGTTGTCTTTCACCAATGTGGTACAAAATTCATGACAAAAGCTTACTTAATTCAAATTTTTATTTCCCTCCATTTTATTTCCCACCATTTCCTAATTCACACTCTTAAACTTTTAAGCCCAATACTTAAAGTCTTTAAGCCCAATGCTTAAAGTCCAACAGAGTCTTATATATATCTTTTATATAAGGTGCTCACTGATACTTTATTATATTCTATTTGATCATTGAAATACCTTTTTCTAGAAACTATGGATATATGACATAAAAATTACATATAAAAAAATTAATTGCAGAAACTAAAGGAGAAATAGTACAAAGTTGTTAAATTTTACATCCTTACATATAGAGGATTCCGATGGGAGATAGGACTAACAATGTAACGATCTGACTAGTTGTTTCAAGAATTAAATACTTCGTTCAGCGATTTAAGATTTCAAGCAGCTTTGTAATATGTATTATTACCCACACGTGTGGCCGAATTTGATTTTGGAAGATTCGGAATCTAATTTGAAAGAACAATTTTCATTTTGAAGCTTAATGGAAAGAGTTGACTGAAGAGTTAACTTTTGAGCAAACGACCCCAGAATGAAATTTTGATAACTTCAATAAATTAGTATGGTGGATTTAGGCGTGCGTCCGGATTTGGATTTGAAAACGCGTAGGGCAATTCGACGCATTTTGGCGAAAGTTGGAAATAGAAGATTTTTTGGAAAATTCGACCGAAGGGTCGGATTTCGATTCCGGAAATTAGAACAACTTCATTACGTCATTTATGATCCGCGTGCAAAATTTAAAGTTATTCCGCATTGATTTGATATATTTCAGCGCAAAATATAGAAGTTGGAAGATTTAAAAA
>ML342125.1:0-16619 GCA_005239505.1 Nicotiana paniculata | reverse complement strand
CGGTAGCTAACCGGTATCATATTGCCAACCTGTGGCTATCTGTACAATATATATAGTCTTTCGAACAAATAGGCCCCTTACCTCCGATTATAGCTCGAAGTCCATGCATAATATGCCGTGTATGATATGAACTTTGAATGAACATAATAGGCTATAACAAGAACTTAGCCAATCTTGGCTCATTGGTACTCTTATTCTCATAATCTCATAATCACCTTCGTATCGCATACAAATGTCTCGTGGAACCTCATATGTTTTTTGAATAAGCTTGAAAACTTAACTCGACTTTTAGAAAGATAACTTAACTCTGAATATGTTCATAAAAAGCTTAAGGTGCTTCACTTAGTCCTTATACCTGATTTCTTGATAATTAGTAAAAGAAAGTATTTCAAAAATCAAGTGTTTAGTAGTTTAAACATAAAAAATATATTTGAGATTTTTGGAAATCGACGTATCACTTTAGAGATTTTTAAAGTACACCTTAACAAGGAAGAAGGACTGATCGCAAATACTAAATGCCTTTATTTTTAAGTCACACAACCCAAAGACGAATAAGAATTCATATATATGGACATATAGTTAAGAAAGCCGACAAAATGACATATATAGATGTCGAATACCCTATTTAACCGAACGAGTCGAATATTAACCTAATAGCATCATGAAAATACTTCAGCTACAATCCCAATGCCTTTCACAGAAGGTTTTTCTAGCAATAGAATAGTAAAATATCACATTTGGCGTCTTAGGAATTTCCCAGAATTCGTGATAAAAGGAAGGACGGAGCTTAGCCTTAACATATCTCTCCAACGAACGTCCGAATGCCTGTAGTTCCTTCACGAAAGTTGTTCCTTACGTCCTAAGCTTCATAAACACTATATATATATGCAGCTTATACGCACCTATAAACAGTTCATAATTGAGTTTAAATAGGCAGATTTGCCATATGACCCTAACTTGACGAAACGTCCGTAGAACTTTGTAAAAACGATCATAAAAGAGTCCCAAGATGATTACTTTGGCAAACCAAGTATAAAGCCTGAAGAACCAGCAAGAAAAACAAATTCCTATCTTCCAAAAATAGCTCCAAACACAGTAATAGAAGGGGGAAACGATTGCAAAGCGTAGAGATTGCGTTTCTAGGCACGGGGGCAAACTTTAACGATAGAAATCGTTAAAAACGCACCTTAATCACCCAAGAACAGCATGGGACCTTCTCTTCAGATTTCTCACTGTTTTGGGACTAAAATGAAATGTTTTGGGATCTGAAAAGTCAAATTTACCGACTTATACCACTTGTTTGACCCGACCCGGTTCGCGACCCGGTTTCAGCCCGGATAGTCCGCGGTAAAATAGTCATCCTCTTTACTCCGATGTCGGTTTGATGTGAAGTTTTTTTGGTTGTGAACTAGACTCGTAGACCTTCGATTAGGTATGTTGTGGGTCCCATAACTCTTCATAAATTGGGATAAATGATCTGATATATTTGACCCAAAGTTTAGAAAATTTATTAGAGAAATTTACGATAACTTTTGCCGACCTTTATTTCGCACCTTGCTTGACTCCAAAATTTAACATGTGACCAGTGTGATATTATAATACCTCCTAATACATTATTCTCAGCATATTAGACACTCTTAGTCTTATCCCACAGGTGCAAGTTAACTTAAACCTTGCGAACGCGCGAGTGCTACTTGAGCCATTTCTTTAACCACGAACCTTTGTTTAAGGGATTCCTTTGACCTACAACTTTAGTTTAGTTCCTCGATATTACCATACATTTTCAGTCTTATTCTCCCGATGTGCTATACCCAATCATATATACCTAATATAACAACACCACGTTACGTATATTACATAAGAGAAGAGAAAAAAAACACATGGGGTCTCACATAGCGTTTGCTAAACAGAGCTATATTTTGAAAATGTGCATGATTTTATAAAGACATATTAAAATATATTTTGAGAAATTTAGATGAACCGATGACCGTGACATGGTTCAAAACATTGCAACCACTTGTGCTACAGAATTTTGAGGTTCCTCCTCAAATTTCTGCCCCAGTTAGATGGTTGACGATTTTGACCGTTGTACATGCTACGATCGGCTGAACTTGCTTCGGAATTTTGAGGGTCCTCCTCAAAATTCTGCCCCAGTTTCCAATTGCGGGGGAAATGAATTTTTATTGAATTATGACCGAACCCATAGGGCTGCCAATGTATCCCCTCTTAAACGGGAATCAGGTCAGGCGTAGTTCAATTCTCATCATTGCAGAAAAGCATAGAAAGTTACACATAATATCATTTGACTGCATCTGAATTGATTGGCTTTGGCCAAACTTCTCCGTCCATTTCTACAAGTATGAGAGCTCCTCCTGTCAATACTCGGTGAATCATATATGGACCTTTCCAGTTGGGAGAAAATTTCTCTTTAACTTCGTCTTGATGTGGAAAATTTTTCTTTAACACTAGCTGCCTCAGTGTGAGCTGTCTTGTCTTGACTCTCTTGTTGAAGTATCTGGACATTCTATTCTGATAAAGTTGACCATGGCATATTGCATTCATCCTTTTCCCATCTATGAGGGCCAACTGCTCGTATTGGCCTTTTATCCATTCTGCGTCGCTAAGCTCAGCATCTTGTATGATTCTTATGGAAGGGATCTCTACTTTGGCAGGGATAACAGCTTCCGTACCATAAACTAGTAAATAAGGAGTTGCCCCGGTTGATGTGCGGACTGTGGTGCGGTATCCCAGTAAGGCAAATGATAATTTTTCATGCCACTGTTTGTGCTTTTCTATCATCTTTCTCAATATCTTTTTGATGTTCTTGTTGGAGGCTTCCACAACTCCATTCATCTGAGGTCTATAGGTTGTGGAATTCTTGTGCTTGATTTTGAAAGTCTCGCACATGGTTTTCATCAGATCACTGTTGAGATTGGAGCTGTTGTCGGTGATTATTGAATCCGAAATCCCGAACCGACAAATGATACGGTCATGGACAAATAAATTGTTGGACAATCTCCGGAGCGTGCGTTTCTGAGTGTGATTTGCAAGCTCTGGGTACTCTCCCTTCGACAAATATTCCCTGATGTCGTGGAACCATGGTCTCCCGTCTGCTTCTTCTTCAATGTGGGCACAGTATGCCGGTTGGCTATGGATCTTTACTGTAATAGGATCAATGAAGTTCATATCTGGGTTCTGTATCATGGATGATAGAGTGGCTAATGCATCGGCTAACTCGTTCTGAATTCTGGGGACGTGCCAAAATTCTGTCTTTGTGAACCTTTTCCTCAATTCCTGCACATGGTGTAGATATGGCAATATCTTGGAATTCTTTGTAGCCCATTATCCTTGTACTTGATGTATTAGCAGATCTGAGTCACCAATTACTAGAAACTCCTGGATACTCATGTCAATGGCCATATTGAGCCTTAAGATGCAGGCCTCATATTCTGCCATATTGTTGGTACAGGGAAATATGAGTTTGGTAGATATCGGGTAGTGTTGACCTGTTTCCGATATCAGGACAACTCCAATGCCGACTCCTTTGAAATTGGCTGCTCCATCGAAGAACATTCTCCCTCCGTCATAGGATTCTACAATGTCTTCCCCTATGAATGACACTTCTTCATCGGGAAAATACGTTTTCAGGGGTTTGTATTCTCCTTGCACGGGGTTCTCGACAAGATGATCTGCCAGTGCTTGCCCCTTGACCGCTTTCTGAGTAACATAGACAATGTCGAACTCACTCAGCAGGATGTGTCATTTGGCCAGTTTGCCAGTGGGCATGGGCTTCTGAAAGATATATTTCAAGGGATCCATCCTTGATATGAGATACGTTGTGTAGGCACAGAAGTAAGGCCTCAGCTTCTGGGCTACCTATTTTAGAGCACATCAGGTACGTTCCAGTAGAGAATACCGTGCCTCATGTGGAGTGAACTTCTTACTCAGATAATAAATAGCATGTTCCTTTCTTCCTGTCTCGTCGTGTACCCCAAAACGCAGCCAAAAGCTCCATCTAATACCGCAAGGTAGAGTAGCAAGGGTCTACCTGGATCTGGCGGGACCAAGACTGGTGATGTTGACAAGTATTCCTTGATTATGTCGAAAGCTTTTTGACAATCATTGGTCCATTCAGTCGCAACATCTTTCTTCAGCATCTTGAAGATTGGTTCACATATAACCATGGATTGGGCTATGAATCGGCTGATATAGTTAAGGTGTCCCAGGAAACTCATCACATCTTTCTTGTTCTTTGGCGGTGGAAATTATTGGATGGCTTTGATCTTTGATGGGTCAAATTCTATTCCTCGGTGGCTGATGATGAACCCAAGCAATTTCCAGCAGGAACTCCGAACGCACACTTTGCGGGGTTTAACTTCAAGTTGTACTTTCACAGCCTATCGAAATTTTTTCTCAAATCTGCTGTATGGTCAGTGGATCTCTTGGACTTGATGATGACTTCATCCACATACACCTCAGTTTCTTTATGTATCATATCATGGAAGATAGTGTTCATAGCTCTCATACAGGTGGCCCCAGCATTCTTTAAGCCG
Organism: Nicotiana paniculata; assembly: GCA_005239505.1. NCBI lineage: Eukaryota > Viridiplantae > Streptophyta > Magnoliopsida > Solanales > Solanaceae > Nicotiana > Nicotiana paniculata. The sequence continues at coordinate 12,066 of ML342125.1, read as the reverse complement.
AAAGGCATCATCTTATAACAGTAAACTCCCCACGGCATAACGAAAGCCGTTTTCTCAGCGTCTTCCTCGTCCATCCAAATCTAGTGGTAACCAGCAAGAAAATCCACGAACGATTGAAGTTCATGCTTTGCACAATTGTCAATCAAGATGTGTATGTTCGGGAGAGGAAAATCATCCTTCGGACTGGCCCGGTTGAGATCCCGGTAGTCGATTCAAACTCTAACCTTTCCATCTTTCTTGGGTACTGGCACAATGTTGGCTAACCGTGTCAGATATTCAACTACCCTGAGAACCTTGGCGTTGATTTGCTTGGTAATTTCCTCTTTGATTTTCAGACTCATACCAGTCTTGAATTTTCTAAGCTTCTGCCTTACCAGCGGGCACATTAGATTGGTTGGTAACTTGTGAGCCACAATGGATGTACTTATACCAGTCATGTCATCGTACGACCATGCAAATATGTCTTCATACTCTTTCAAGCATTGTGTGTATTCCACTTTCTCTGATGGCGATAGATGAATGCTGATGCGAGTTTCCTTGACAGTTTTTGAATCTCCCAGGTTGACTATCTAGGTTTCATCCAGATCGTATTTAGGTATATTTTCAAAATCCTCAACTTCTCTGATAATTTCATCGGGTATGATATCTTTTTCCTCTGAATCACTGTCCTTTTGTTGCATTGTCTCATTGTATGTCACAGTCATTGGTTCATCAAGACAGAAAATAGTAATGCTATAAGATAAAATAATGAGAGAAAATGATAATAAATGAATACAGATTCGTTGAAACATAAAAGTGATTTTTTGAGTGATTTTGGAACATTGGAGATTTTATTGAAAAATGCAAGAAATGGAAAAGGCGAAAAGGAAATCATTAGCGAAAGTGAAATAAACAGTGCTTGCTTAGCCTTGCTACCCCGGGACTCGTCGGGCCTTGGATGGTCTGACAGTCCAATTCTTGAGGAATGATCCCTTACTCCAGGAATAAATCTTTCAAAGCTGCTAGAGTTTCTTCTTCTTCTGACCCCCATATGATATCAGCTTACCGGAAAGTCTCCTCCAAATGTGGTATAGGCTTTTCTAATGGATAGTAGGGACCGTGCCATGGTGGCGACGAGTCTTCATACTCCTTCCATGCGTATTTGTAGCCCAGCCCAAAAGTGGTGCCATGGTGCTTCAACTATATTGGTTTGGAAATCCCCTGAAGATTCTTACCGAGTCCTCTGCCAGGCTCGTATCCACTTCAGTTCAGTATGCTCTCGATCTTACTGTCCCATCATTTGTCTTTATCTACTGCATTGACCCGTTCAATGTGGTGGTAAGTTTCTCCACCCAGCCTTCTTCTACCTTCAATCACCGGGATGGTGTGGCGACCATAGATAGGATTGCTTCCGTCTCCATGGATGATCACTTCCTGGTGGTTCTATTCGAATTTTACCACCTGATGTAATGTTGATGCTACAGCCCCGACGACATATATCTATGGGCGTCCCAACAACAGATTATAGGATGCCGATATGTCTATCACCTGAAATTCAATTTCGAACCATGTACGTCCCATCTGCAGCCAAAGACTGATTTTGCCGATGGTAGACCTCTGAGAACCGTCGAAAGCCTTTACATTCATAGATCCTTCTTTGATCTCATGCAGTCCCTTGCCCAATTTCTTGAGTGATGTCAACGGACAAATGTTGAGGCTGGATCCCCCGTCGATCATAATCCTGGTGATGAAGTAGTCCTCACATCGCACAGTGATGTGTAGTGCTTTGTTATGACTTAGCCCTTCAGGCGGCAGCTCGTCCTCGTGGAAAGTGATCTTGTGACTCTCCAGTACTTGACCTACCATATTGGCCATTTCTCCACTAGTTATGTTATTTGACACATATGCTTCGTTCAGCACTTTCATAAAAGCATTCCTGTGTGTCTCTGAATTCTGCAGCAATGACAGAATGGATATCTGGGCTGGAGTTTTGTTCAGCTGATCGATGACTGAGCATTCCCTGGCCTGCACCTTCCTCCAAAGATCATCTTGGCCTGTCTCAGTGACAGGTGGCATGTTGGAAGCATTCTTGCTAGACTCTGCCAAGTGTTCAAGTTTATGGACTCTGCCGGTCCTTGTCATCCTCTGTGCAGCACCAGCTTCCTCTATCTTGACTTTACCTTTCCTTCTTGCTTCAGTCGTGTAATCCCAAGATACAACCTTGTCGTTGAAAGGTGGTGTGGTTGCCACTGTCACTGTGATTGGTGCAGCTGCTTTCACTTCAAATGGAATGGGCACCTCAACAGGCGGCATAATTTTAAAATCGAACGGCAAATGTATGTCTGCAGGTGGTGCCGTTTCAAACCTGAATGGGAGAGACGCAGTTACCTCGACGTCTCTGGATGGCTGAATCTGGACAATGATGGGATTAAGAGTGATTGTTGGCTTCTTTGGGTCATCACCTTCTATGATTAACCCGATCGACCCCTCTGGGTCCCAATCTTCTTCTATCTCTATCATATTGACACCCCTATGGTCTGGAAGCGGATTGTTGCGAACATTGGGAGCAGCTTCTTTTGCCTGGATGACCTTGTTATCAATCATAGACTGGATCTTATCCTTCAAGGAGCGACATTCATCAATTGTATGCCCCTTCATGCCGGAATGGTATGCACAGGTCTTGTTTGGATTGACCCATTGGGATGGATTTTCAGGGGTTATAACAGGGATAGGAGTGACATAACCAACACCTTTTAATCTTTCATACAGCTGGTCGATAGGTTCAGCAATGGCAGTGTATTGCATAGGAGGTCTGCGATCAAAGTTGGGTCGAAGTCTGGGGAAATTTTGGCGAGCAGGGGGTGATTGGAAGTAAGATGGCTGAGAGTTGTAGGTATGATAAACATGAGCTGGTTGGGAATATCTCGGGGAAGTAGGCTGATATGTGGGAGGTGGAGATGGATGATATATTGATGGAGGTGCTGACTGATAGGTGGGCGAGGGTGCTTGATAGGTGAGTGGGGAAGTTCTGTATACCAACGGGGTTTTGGGTCCCTGTGCAACCATTACCGTTCCTACATATTTCTTCTTGGATATACCACCAGACTGCAAGGCTTTGTTGGTGGCCTGTAGGGCCTCAAAGTTAGTGACCATTCCACTCTTGATACCTTCTTCAATTCTCTCACCCAGCTTGATGATGTTAGTGAATTTGTGGTTTTCAATCACCATTAACCTCTCATAATATTGCGGGTCTTGTGCCCGGACGAAGAATTTTTTCATTTGTTCTTCCTCTAGGGCAGGCCTAACCTTGGCTGTTTCAGATCTTCGGTGAGCGGCATACTCGCGAAAGGTTTCGGTGGGCTTCTCTTTAAGGTTCTGGATGTAGAACACGTATGGTGCATTCTCCGTATTGAACCTGAATCGATCCATGAAGTCTGATGCCATACTTAACCAGTCTGACCACTCTTACGGTTTTGGCTGATGTACCAAGATAAATCATCTCTTGTGAGGCTCCTCATGAACAATTTCATGCGTATCTTCTCGTTTCTTCCTACTCCAACCAATTTATCACAATAGGTCCTTAGATGGACCCTAGGATCACATGTACCATCGAACATTTCGAACTTAGGAGGTTTGTAACCCTCCGGTAGTTCAATAGCGGGCTGTATGCAGAGATATTTGTAGTTCAACCCTTCCACTCCCTTGCTTCCTTCAACGCCCTGAACTCGACTAGTCAGCTTCTTGAGTTCCTCGGCTAAATTCTTAATGAGCATATCCTTCTCACTGGATTCAGGCGTGTAAGCAATGTGTTGGGTAGAGTGAGGTAGAGTCTCCACGTATATGGGGTTGTTCTGATGACCTGGTGTTTGAGCATAGAGGTGGTCACTTGTGGAGTTTTGTGGTTCAGGGATAATTAGCGGGGTATTTATTGGAGCGTGGAAAGTGTTGTGCTGGTGCTGTGGTGGGATAATTTGTTTTTTCGGTGGAGTTATATGATGATGAGTTGTGGGAGGGTTCTGTTTGTTTGGGGTGTTCTGAGGAGGTATGGGATTTTGAGTGACATCTGGGACACTGAGTGAGAAGGATAAATTTGCCAAGTTCCGGACATGCTCAAGCTCCCCTTGGAGTTTCAACAACCTTTGTTCGAGTTGTGACATAGCATCATTCTGAACCTGAGTACCTTGATTGTCAAAAGCTTCTGTTCGTTCCACTGGCGTTGTGTTTTCCTGTCTGATGTTGCCCAAATCTTCCATTTTGCCTTTGCCTTTAAGTGGACTAGGAGGAGGAGGAGGTGGAGGGCCCTTGGATCTTGTGTGATATAATAATGATGCCAGAATGCACGTGTCACACCTCCTTTTTCACCCGGTAAGGGTAATAAGGGAGTTTTTCCACTTTAAGTGACGTTATTCGATTTTTGGGATTTATTTTATTAATTTCAGAGTCGCCACCCGAATTTTTTACGGTGTTCCGGGACACCATTTATTTTAATATCCCAAAATCGAGAAAAATATTTGATTCTATTTAAATGGTCTGTGAACCAGAAATCCGGGTAAGATATTCGGTTAGCCCGGGAGAAGGTGTTAGGCATTCCCGAGTTCCGTGGTTCTAGCACGGTCGCTTAATGATTAAACTTGGCCTAATTTGTTTAATTACTTCTTTTGTACCTATTTGCATTTTTTATATTCTTTTACCACTTTTATTATTCTTTTGTATTCAAAGAGTTACTTGAGACGGGTCACGTATGCGTAAAACCCGTAGAGTTTAAAACGCGTCTAAAATCATGTCACGCGGACGTGTACACGATTCTTGACACTGGACTCATTTAAGATAAATAAATTTGCGCAAGCGCGTATTTGTTTTGTTACCAAAAAGAAACCGAAATCACGTCACGCGGGCGTGTATGCAATTCCGATAATTTTAAGAAATTTGTTCCTAAAATGTCTCTACGAGTGTTCATTTTAGTCTTTACTTGTGTTACATAAACATATACACAATTTGAGAAAAGGTACTTTTAGGTAGTTTCATTCAAAGTTACGTAAAACGTATACTTTGATGGTTGATTTATTCCCTAAGTTTAAGGTAGTCACTATCTAAGAGGAGTTTCGAGATTCACTATATCTAAATTGGATATTCTAAATCAAGTCACGAGTTCTGTTCGTGGCCTAGTTTAGCCCGATTTTTATCACTTTAGGCCATCCTAATTAGGTCATTTGGACATGATTCGAAATCAAGTAGCTAAACAATTAAGAACAAACATGCTAACACATTTTGCATTTATATGGTAATAAATAAGGCAAATTTGAATTGCGAATATAATGTTACATGCACAATATTTGTTTACCATTTGACCTATATACTAAACAAGGGTATTTATACATAGCTCATGGATCCAATCAGGGAACTTTGTCTTAAATTTTGCGACAAAATAGCCTTTTGAACATAAAACCAAACTAACGAGACCTCTTGGATTAAGATCATTTGATACCCTTTAGGAAAGAATTTAAGTCAGAAACATGAAGGAGTGTAAAATTGAGCCATGGTTACTTTTATTTAGAACAGACAGTCTAAAAAAAGATTCCGAATTTAGATTATATCTTTTAATAATTGATTTGAAACCCATTCATGTTCAGTAGTGAGAAATTTACAGTGAATTTTGTAAATGAAATACTCCTCATGCTAATTAACAACAGAAGAGAAAGGACTGGTTACAGATTATTTAACACAGTTAATGGGTCTAACATTCCAGGCCCCATAGCCTGAAATTCAGACTCTATTAGGCTCAATTGGGCCATGCTCACGAGTCTGGCCCAGCTCGAGTGACCTTAGCAGGTCTGGCCCATAACTTCTATAATAATAAACGTTTCAGATTTAAGAAAATACAACTGATCATAAATTTTATATAGTTCAGTCCATATTTACAACTGAAAAGGAAAAATGTATATAAAAGACTGTAGATATGCTATTACATTACTCCTAAACCATAATAATACAGATTTTTACTAAAAGGAAAAAAAAAAGGGAAAACAAAACTAGTTGCTGCTCCTGTGCAAGCCAGCAACATGCTCTTCAAAGGCTTAAATCTGCATTTTTTAACGTTAATCTAAAATTATAAGTCCAAAGTTTGAATACTTGGACAGTATTAATGACAGACCTTTGGGCATTTTGTAAGATAAATCTAGCTATAAAGGAAGTTAGATTCAACCTTAAGGATGACCTAGGAGAACAACATATTTTCATGCCTTTTTATGGACTGAATCTAACCATAGAAGGGGTCAGATTCAGCTCCATGAATGTCATCTTTTGTACCTCTTTGACACTCAACACATACCTATACCATGACTTTGACTTTTTAGGTATTTTTAGAGAATGAATCTGACCATTTTAAGGGATTCAGATTCCTTACTCTAGGAGACCTTTTGATTACTTATTTTATACCCTTAAAGGGGTAATTTCAGCAACATAAGCTACTGTTTGTGCACTATTATGGGGTGAATTTGACTATTAAGAAGTCAAATTCATCTATCCTAGTGCAACTTACCTTAATAATAAACTACAACAACACAAAAAAAACTAGCATCTAAGTAAGAAATGTGTTCTAAACCAGTAAACTTGAATTATATACAAAAAACAGATTCAGGTAGTGAGTATATTTATTCAGATTCATTCATCAACATATGAACCAATCTCATTTCAGATTTTCATACAAGATCAGAGAAGCAGAAATCACAGCTAGAAAAGGCAGATTCAGATAAAGAAGAAGAACAAAATTCATGTTTTTTTGAGTCTTTCAATAAGGTTAAATAGTTACATACCGTTCAAAGAGAAAAAGACCAAAGATATCTGGAGCAAATAAAGGTCCAGAGAGAACAAATTTAGTAGAGAAGCGAAATAATCAGCAGTAATGAACAACAACTTCAGCAGCAACTAACAACCCAGAACCAAAACCCCATAATATCAAAGAAATCCAGGAACTTGAATAGGGATGTTTGAGATTTTTGTAAAAGAAATCAAAATACTAATGATGAAACCAGAACCGAGAATGAAACACTGGAACTTTAATCAAATACTTTTACTAATATTTTTTTTTTGGAAATTTTCATTTATGAAGGAGGAAAACTATTCTGATTTTTGTGTGTTTTCAGATGTTTTCAGCATGTAAAGAGAGCTAATTTCAGTCTGTAAAGAAAACTTTTCAGTGTCTAAAAAAAAGGTCCTTAATAGGGCAGCTGTCACCCTTATCCTTTGGGACAGCTGCCCCTATTCCGGAAGTTTTCAGCCTATGAAATGACCCTACTACCCTTAATTTCAAAAGTCTAGGAGGTTCTTGGGTTGTTACACCCAAGATTCCTTCACCTAGGATTCCTAATATACCCCTTGAAGTCCCTAAAATTACCATTAGGTAACCAAGGTTAACTTACTTGGGTTATTATTAGCCCTAGTTAATTAATCCTAGTTAGCTCCCTTTAGTTAACTAAGGCTAATATGTATTATCAACTTAATCCTAGTTTAATTTACTTAATTAAGATTAATCAACTTGATTCCTTAAACTTAGGTTAGTTGACTTGTGTTAATTAATTAAACCTAATTAATTATCTTTAACTAGGATTTAGGCTTAGTTAATTATTTGGGAGGTTATTAACCTAGGTTAACCTATTAAACAAGTGGCTTTTATAAGCTACCATTAATTAGGTTAATCTTGAGGTTAGGATTAAACTAAGTTAATCAATGACCATACACTAGTTCAGGATTAACTAGTTTCCTAATTAATCAAGCCATTAATTAACTAATATAATTATAACAATGCTTAAATAAACTATGAAGTAATTAATGATCATGCTTAAAGAAAAACAGTAAATCCTAGCGACTACATACTCACTAACATGAACAAGAACAATCATGAAACATTGACAGATAATCTAAGCCAACTAAACAGGGAATCACAAAAATGGTTCACACCGTAATATAACCCTAATCTAATTAAGTAATTTCTTCAAATTTTGAAGTAAACACATAAACATGGACAAAATAATAGGAAAAGGGAAACTGTCACTACCCAAATCCCAATTTAGGTCGCGATGGCGCCCAACTTCGATGTCAGACAAGCCAACCTTAATTTACTAGTGATCCTTTTTTAATTTATAAACAATTCACCATACTTAAGAGGTTTTTCTTTCAAATCATAAATTCAAAGTAAATTAGTGACTTAGACGACCAAAAGTGAGCAATAAATACAGTAAACACCACCTATAGTACAACCCAAAAAAATAGAATATCCACTACGTAGGCATGCCAGGAACTGGCATTACAGGTCTACGGGCATCTAATAGAAACGGGTATCCAAAAGAAAATACAAGTTTGCCATACTGTCTGAAGAAAAGAATACAGACATAGTAAAAGAAAAGAGGGACTCCAAGGTGCTGCCAGAGAGATACATCAGGGAAAGCAGCTCACCGAGAAGTCCACGCCAAGTATGTGTCAGGGACGAGCTCCGGATAAATGCCCAGATGCACCTACCTCAGAGCTTGTACAATTAAGTACAGAAGCGTAGCATGAGTACATAAACATATATGTACCCAGTGAATATCCCGCCTAATCTCGAAGAAGTAGTGACGAGAAGTAGACGTGATACTTACTAGGGTCAACATTTCTAAATAACATAATTTAATAAGAACTAGGCAGGCATAACAGTCGTAGTATTCACAAAGACATAAAATATCAAGTATAGTTGTAATTACCTTTGCATGTCAAATTTCACTAGCATATAATGTACTAAATTCCCTTTTTCACATGAAACCGTTTATACAATTTCAACAAACTTCCATTAAATTATATAGCACATAATAGGCCGAAAGCGTACGGAAGAAAAATGGAGAAAATGAACATTTCCTGTGTTTAAAAGAACACACTGACTTCAGTAGTTCCGCACTTGCGAGCAATAGCTCGCACCTATGGAAAATGGGACAAGGGCCTGAGCTCGCACCTGCGGGTAGGAGTCCGCACCTGCGTGGAAGGCCTGCACTTGCGAGAACTGGGCAGCCCACCTGGGGATCGCATCTCTGAGGTTGGGACCGCAGGAGCGGTCTCGCACCTGCGACTGGGCAGCGGGACCTGCGGTCACACCAGATCAGGTGCACCAGCAACTGCTTCAGCTGGTTTTTGGCCTCATTTGGTGCCCGAGAGGCACCTGGGCCACCCGAGCCCCCGTCCAAATATACCAACAAGTCCCAAATCATAATCCGAACTCGCTCGAGCCTTCGGAACACCCGCAACAACGCTAAAACTCAAAATCACACCTCAAAACCCCTAGAACCAAACTTAGGAACATTAAGCTTCTTGAATTCGCTAACAATGCGCCGAACCGACCTATACTACTCGGAATGACACCAAATTTTGCAGGCAAGTCATAAATGACATAACAGAACTATTCCCGGTCTCGCAATTCCGTTCGGACCTCGATAACACAAAAACACGTTCCAAAACAAATTTAAAACTTAATGAAACTCAAATTTCGATATTGGGCGCCGAAACGCCCCCGGGTCATCCAAAACCCATTTTGAACATACGCCCAAGTCCGAAATCATCATACGAAGCTACCGGGACCGTCGAAGCTCGATTCCGAGGTCGTTTGCTCCAGATGTTGACCGAAGTTAAACTTGGACTTAAAGGCCAACCTTAAGGAACCAAGTGTTCCTCTACAACTCTAAACACTTCCGAATCCCGAACCACCCATTAACCTAGTAAGAAATTTCGGGTAAGGAATTCTATTAACCTGGGAGAAGGTGTAAGGCATTCCCGGGTTCCGTGGTTTTAGCACGGTCGTTCAACCATTAATAATTGGCTAAATTATTTGTTTTAATACATGTTTTAAAACCTATTGTGCATTTTAACCTTTTTCACTTTTAACGACTTTTAAATATTTTAAACAATTAAGGAGTTTATTTAAACAAGTCGCGATGTCGCGCACTTTCTATTTTGTACACATCGCAAATCATGTCACGGGAACCGTACCATGATTCTACAACATGTTTATTTTAATTATTTGAAATTAGGGGTCGAGTCATGCCAACGTGCACTCGAATTTTAGAGTTATGTACCTATGACTGTTCCACGGGAACCGTACTCATAGTCACGATAATTTATTATTTATTAATTCCTCCTAAAGCAAAATACAATGCTCATAAGTTGATTTCCTAATTTGATATTTAATTTTAAGAGATACGTGATTTAAGGAAATTGTTTGAACAAGACGCGATGTCGCGCACTCGTTTATTTTTGTGCACATTGTGAATCACGCCACGGGAACCGTATCCGCGATCTACAACATGCCTATTTTACTATTATTCAAAGTTATGATCGGGTCACATAAAATACTCACCCGAGTTGAACTTTATGTATCGTGACTATGCCACAGGAATCATACCCATAATCACGATGATTTATTGACTAAACAAATGGAGCAAACTAGTGTGAACTACAAACTAACGTGGGAAAACAAACTATTTTTTTTTTCTAAAGCACATACCCTTTTAGAAATAAAATTAGATTTAAACAAATGAGAAAACATAATGGGAAGGAAAATTTTATTAAAAGGAACGGCAATCATGAAAGAAAAAAATAATGGTATCATGGCTATGAGTTTTTCCACAAGAAATGAAATGAAACAGTTTCTGTTCCAATTCTTTATTTTTATCTATCCAAATAAACGTTTTACTGAAAAAAAGAAAATTTTTAAAAAAATATTTAGATTCATTCCCTAATTGGCATCACAAGTTATTTTCATATAAATCCACGAAGAAAGTAAGCAATTTAATAACAACCCAGCGTTAAAATAAAAGCAGATAAAATCTTATCTCATGAGCCGTAACAGTTCACACAATCCATTATATCTTCCTTTCCCTTTACCATCTAACCTCACAGAAATCATCATAAAATGAAATTAAACAACCACATGCTAATATAGCCAAAAATTCCATAAAAATAATAGGATCAAAACAAATAAATTACTTCATCACTCAACAGAACAAAGCAACTTAAAAATTGAGAAGAATTTTAAAACGGACCTTTAGGAAGCTGAAACTGTATTTTTTATTGAATAGAGAAGAACTCCTTTAACCAAAGCTTTATAACGGAGGCAAACACCGGACAAAAGCTTTAAGCTAATACTCCGAGAAATTCGAACATAACCTGGAACCGAAACCTTAGTGAAGACCTCGCCCGCGGCGACTCGAAACCTCGTCGTAAAACTCGTTTGCACAAAGTGTTAAATAATAAAGATATTCAATCAATATACATGAATATACAGTCGGGTATACAGTCAGCACATGACACAGGCAGTTATACAAGCTGTATACAGCTCATATACAGATTCACAGAATCTGTTATAACTGCCACTTTGCAGCAGTTAGTTGTTAGACTTAAACTACTTCTAGGATTGAGAATCTAAGTTAGTTAGAAATTAGTTATATTGTACATTATAAATACAAGAGAATCACACCATTTTGAAGACACAAGAATAAGAAATTCAAATGAGAAATGCTCTTGTTACTTACTCTCTTTTTGGCATGAGTTTGGTTTCTTCTTCTCCTACAATCTATTAGGCTTTCCTTCAAACACCTTGCATCCATATCTGCATAACAAACACCACCTTTAATCACATGGTATCAGAGCCTTGATCACTGATTAAGGGAATTAAACTCTCAGTCGAAATTCTGAAAAAAAAAAAAACACACACACAGTGTTCTTCACCTCAAGTTTGAAAGATGGGGGANCTTATATCTTTTCAATTAACTGGCCCTGAGAATTATACTGTTTGGAGTAGGTCAATGAGATTGGCTCTTCTAGGAAGGAATAAGATGGGGCTGGTAGATGGAACTTGCAAGAAAGAAAAATATTCTGAGTCTTTGTGGTATCAATGGGAAAGAGTCAATGCCATAGTGTTATCTTGGCTGTTAAATGCAGTAGATAAAAATCTGTTAGGTGGTATAGTTTGTTCTTCAGAGGCTGCTGATGTATGGGCAGATCTCGAAGAAAGGTTTAACAGAGTTGATGGATCTAGGACTTTTAATCTTCACAAAGAAATTGCACTCT